>WNWK01004341.1:0-102500 GCA_009830355.1 Cherax destructor | reverse complement strand
AATATTTCTAACTTGAATCCTAGTCTCTCTTTATTTTGCTGATGGTTTCCTTTCTCGATGGACTGTCAGATGCTCAAATTCTTAGACCCGACCTTGGTTCTCTACAATTTTTCTGATCTCTCTTTTGGAAATTCATTTACTCAAACTTGGTAGAAAGGTTCTGTGAGCACAACAAACTAATTTATTGACTACGCTCCGCTCTAAACAAAGCTTGACAAAGCTCTTTTGTAGAGCGAACTTAGTGTGTGAAGCTGTGTATCAATAAAGGTTTTCTCTGAACTCAGTATCTTGAAGATTAAGACATGTGCAACAGTTGGGCATCTTTATTGATAAACGTTTCGCCTCTACAGTAGGCTTCTTCAGTCAAATACAGAGGGAGTAGTAGAAATGAAATAAAGATGATGTAATCAGTGTATCTACCCTGAAGAAAAAGTATTTGAGGTGGTCAGTCCCTCAGCCTGGAACGGTAAGAAGTTGAAACATTAGAATGGAGTCTTAAATACTGTCAAAGGTGAGGTGGAAGATCTCTAAGATGTTGTAGGGGATGGGATTCACTAGTGGGAGTAAGCTGGCAGGTCACTCTAAAATCCAACCCTTCTCAGTCATAACTAGTAGATATACGATGAAGAATGGAAGATGTCCTCTGTACCAAGATACTGTTGTGTTGCAGTTTCTAACAGTATTGTTGAAAATTGAATAAAATACCGAGATCTTCCACCTCACCTTCGACAGTATTTAACACACAGTTCTCATGCTTCAGCTTCATATTGTTCCAGACCATGAAACTGTACTCTTCTCCAGGCTGAGGGACTGACCACCTCAATTACTTTTTCTTCAAGGTTGGTGGACTGATTACATCATCTTTATTTCATTATTACTGCTGCCTTTGTATTTGACTGAAGAAGCCTACTGTATAGGCGAAACGTTTTATAAAGATACCCAATTGTTCCACATGCGTCTTAATATTCAACTTCTCAGTATTTTATACCATTTTCAACTACGGTTATGCCTTATTTTTAAGTATAGTATTTACCTTTAAATATAGATTTACAGTCTATAACACACAGTGAACACTTATTAGCTTGTCAAAGCTCCTGGAGAGCGAAACTTTGCTACAATAACATGTCACATTAGTTGCACTTGTGTTTTTTTACCTAACATTGTTGATGTTGTTATACTGATGATGAAATGATAAGGTCGAAAGGGTATCATAACACGTGAAGATTGAAAGACAATCAGATTTGATGGAAAGGATAGAATATTATTTGTGAATAAACATGCGTTTTTTTTAGATTAGGGAGGGTAACGATCTTAGTTAATTATAAAAAAATATTAACATATGAAAACGAACGGTGTAAAACGAGGATGGTTTTTACGATTAAACCTGTGGGATTTGTGGAGCGCTGGAACCACTCAATATATACACATTCCATACATGAAAGGGTATACGCGTTCCATACATGAAAGGGTATACGCGTTCCATACATGAAAGGGTATACGCATTCCATACATGAAAGGGTATACAAGTTCCATACATTAAAGGGTATACGCATTCCATACATGAAAGGGTATACGCATTCTATACATGAAAGGGTATACGCATTCCATACATGTAGACATGGTATACATGTTCCATACATAACTTAGTATACACGTTCCATACATAATTGAATATACATGTTCCATACATACGAATATACACGTCCATACATAAGAGTACACACGTCCATACATAAGAGTATACACGTGTATACATTAAAGGACATGCACATTCTAGCCTCGCGGTCCCATCTCAGACTAGGCCTCCTAAATAGTAAAGGAAACATTACATAAACACATACATTGAAATACGCAAGAAAGTAAAAATAAGCTTATTCTGAATATTACTAAAAACTAATGTGGCGTAGTGTCACCTTACGTTCCGAGACAGAAAGAAAAAATGTTTAACAGCAAATCGTTTGGTTGGTTGGTAAGGTTTTGTCAGGAAACAGTACAAGTGTTTCCTGACGCGGGTCTTTGTCATATGATAACCCGCTGCTGGAGCTTTTGGTCATCTGACTGACGCCTTCCGCTGGCTTACCGGTCCACCCCTGTCAAGCCGTAACAGCTTGACAAAGCTCCTTTTACCTAACATATTGTCACGCTGTCACAAAATCTTGATCCGCAACTTGCGTGTGTCTTCAAACATACCTAGTGTGTGTTTGGATGTGACGTCACAGGGTGAGCGTCCTCCATACTTGCGGTCAAATATGTGCCTGAACAATCCGTCCTCCCGCGGAAAGAGTCGATTTCTCATGTACGATCTTAACCAAGTTTCTCTTTGTACGTTATTTAGGCCAAGTCTAGTTACGATGCCGTCTATAATCACAATTTAATCAATATAATATACCATAATCTCCCGTATGAAGATAGACTTAGAGCGTTGAATCTCCACTCTCTGGAGAGACGTAGAATGAGGGGAGATATCATCGAGGTGTACAAGTGGATGATGGGCATAAACAAAGGAGATATTAATAAAATACTGAGGATATCGAACCAAGTAAGAACGAGAAATAACGGATTTAAATTAGATAAATTTAGATTTAGAAAGGACATAGGCAAGTACTGGTTTTCGAACAGAGTTGTAGATGCGTGGAACAATCTACCGAGTAGGGTGATAGAGGCTAGGACCTTGGGTGGCTTTAAAAAGAGATTGGACAAATATATGAGTGGGAGGGGCTGGGTTTGATTAGTGTCGTGAGTACAGGAGTAAATTCTTAGGTAGTGGTGGTTTTGATAAGGACCTGCCTTGTATGGGCCAGTAGGCCTTCTGCAGTGTTCCTCCATTCTTATGTTCTTATGAATAGTTCAGATTCCTCTGATGAAGACTCACTAGCATTAAGCACCTCCATAAAAAAGACCTTGTTGATAAATGGTTCAGAGAACCGAAAAGTTGATAAATTAGACACATGTGCAACATTTGGGTATGTTCATTGAGGAAACGTTTCCTCAATAAAGATACCCAAGTGTTGCATATGTGTCTAATTTATCAGAAACGACCTTGCTGGATAATAAACGTTGATCTACGTCTCGGCCATCACACTAGCAATGACCGAGGCTCAGTAGCCCCGATTTATCAAGCAATATTAAATTTATTTGACACATGTCCCATGATACAAATGAGTTACTGATAAGTTATAACACTTGTATTCACTTCAGGTCCGTTTGGGTGATAAACTGGAGGTGTCTGGCGACCTGTCCTCCTACACACTCTTCTCCACCTATAAGGGACCCTACTCCACGGACCAGGGGGTGCTCTCCTGCTACAGGAAGGATGCGGTCTCCGGCAGGTACATCAGCATCCAGAGAGTCGCCCCACCAATCGATCCACTCCAAATCCTTGAAGTTCAGGTCTTCGTTTCTGAGAGTGGAAATTAACAAGGCGGTTCTGGAAACGACAAAGCCAATTTTTTTGAAGAGTAGCACATAATGCTGATATAAATGAATAATGCACTAAAAAAATTAGAATGTATAACTTCTGTCAGCCTACAGAGAAGCAATGACAAGTCAGTCCACACTAAGAATTACTTAACAATGCACAAATAGCCCGCCCATATGAGAATCTTATAATGACATTTCGGTTCGACTTAGACCATTAACGACTTAATGAACATAAGAACATAAGAATGGAGGAACACTACACCAGGCCTACTGGTCCATACTAGGCAGGTCATTCTCAAACCCAAACCCATTTAACAAAAATATTTGCCCAACCCATTTTTAATGCTACCCAAGGAATAAGATTTGATAACCCCATTAACTCATGTGAAGACCAGAACTGAGCTGCATAATCAAAGTGAAGCCACACTAATGATGTGTAGAGCTGTAGTATAACTGATGGACTCCTATTGTTTATACTTCTTGATATAAATCCCAGTATTCTGCCTTATGTACGTTCAGGCATTGTGGTCTTGACTTCAGGTTCTTGCTTACCATAACTTCCAAGTCCCTTTCTCATTCTGTATAGCCAAGCTGTATATTATTCTGTTTTTTATAAACTGTTTAGAAAACCGAGTTGAAGAATGAGACACTTGTGCAACATTTTGGAATCTTTTTTCAAGGAAACGTTTTGCCACACAGTGGCTTCATCAGTCCTATAGAAAAAATGGTGGAGGGGAAATTTGAGGTTATCAGTCACTCAGCCTGGAACCGATGTGTTTAGTCCATCAATCTTGATAACAGGATTGCTCTCATTACCTCTCATGATGTCATCCAGACTTCTAACAATATCCTCCATCCCAGCCCGATGAAAACACACGCTCTGCCTCCTCTTACTATCTCTAAGACAAAAAATCCTATCCATAAACTTGACCTCACTGTCCCCAACAATAACAATTTCTTAATTTGACTAGGGGATATGATAACGACATATAAAATACTGAGAGGAATCGACAAGGTGGATAGAGACAGGATGTTCCAGAGATGTGACACAGCAACAAGGGATCACAGTTGGAAGCTAAAGACTCAGATGAATCACAAGGATTTTAGAAAGTATTTCTTCAGTTACAAATTTATCAGGAAGTGGAATAGTCTGGGAAGTGATGTAGTAGAGGCAGGATCCATACATAGCTTTAAGAAGAGGTATGATAAAGCTCATGGAGCATGGAGTGGACCTAGTGGCGACCAACGAAGAGGCGGGGCCAGGAGCTGTGGATTGACCCCTGCAATCCCAACTAGGTGAATACACAGTACACTGTGACAGACTCTTAGAGAGAAAAGCAAAATTTGTATTTGTTTAAGAGTTGGAACATATTTATAGAGGTCAAGGACATTATGAATTGTGTTTACAAAAAACGAGAAATCTAGTAACGCGAAGGAAATCATATCCGAGAGGATCTTAGACCTTTGATATAGGGAATGCCATAAAAAAATCTGAACGGAAGATGATCGAAGGGTAGAAACGGAGAATTGTAATCGAATCGTAAACGACAGAGTTACAGAACAGTGGAAGCAACAGGGAGTAAGAGTCCAGGACATACCAAAGTATTTAACAAAGTATTTAATGAAGAGTCCCAGCCCAGTACATCAAGAAATGAAGAAAACAACATGTCCAGAAATCAGTAAGAGATAGAAGAATCAGACTGTGGTACTCAAATGTAGATGGAGTTACCAACAAGTGCGAAGCACTGAAAGAAAGAGTCAGGGAAGAAATACTAGAAACAGAAACTATTATTGAGGCACAACTCTAAAGAATAATGACAAATGGATTTTTTTCCAGAGCGCTGCCAAACATTAGTAGAGGAAATAACAAACAAAGGAGGAGGAGTTACATTGCAAAGACTATGTAATGTTCTAAGAGATAAAAATAATGGTGGCAGTGATATATAATGTTAGCAGTGATATATAATGGTAGCAGTGATGTATAATGGTGGCAGTGATATATAATTGTGGCAGTGATATATAATGGTGGCAGTGATATGTAATGGTAGCAGTGATATATAATGGTGGCAGTGATATATAATGTTGGCAATGATATATAATGGAGGCAGTGATATATAATGGTAGCAGTGATATATAATGTTGGCAGTGATATATAATGTTGGCAGTGATATATAATGGTGGCAGTGATATATAATGGTAGCAGTGATATAAAATATTGGCAGTGATATATAATGGTGGCAGTGATATATAATGGTGGCAGTGATATATAATGGTGGCAGTGATATAAAATGGTGGCAGTGATATATAATGGTGGCAGTGATATATAATGGTGGCAGTGATATATAATGGTGGCAGTGATATATAATGGTGGCAGTGATATATAATGGTGGCAGTGATATATAATGGTGGCAGTGATATATAATCCGCCAGCAACAGAATACCAATTTTTATCTTTGATATACCTTTGATGAGGTCCGAGAGCTTTTCTACAGCCGGAGCCCAGCCTTGGGTCAGGCTTGTCCTTTGCTTGCCTGGTCAACCAGACTGTTGCTGCTCTCGGCCCGCTTGCCTACTACTTTCCCCAGTGGAGGAGCATAAATCAGAATGAGAAAACTATGATATTGGAAATAGTGGCTGAGTTGACAAGAATAAATAAAACTAAACTGCTAGTACTAGGAGACTTCAACCCCTAGGAGACTTTAACCACTAGGAGACTTCAACCCCTAGGAGACTTCAACCCCTAGGAGACTTCAACCCCTAGGAGACTTCAATTCCTAGGAGACTTCAACCCCAAGGAGACTTCAACCACTAGGAGACTTCAACCACTAGGAGACTTCAACCCCTAAGAGACTTCAACCCGTAGGAGACTTCAACCCCAAGGAGACTTCAACCACTAGGGACCACAATGGAGACCCAGTAACATGAAGACCGAAATTTATAGAAGCAATGATGAAAATAATTCTGAATTAATATGAGAGAGTAAAAAAGAGTTCGGGACAGAGATGAGCAAGCGAGATACAATCTTAATTTCACACAAAATGAATACGACATAGGAAAATTAATTCTTGGAAACCAAAAGTACCCAGCGATCAGGCGATACGAAGTTTTGATTACCTGCCGGAAAGGGGAATGGAGAAAGAGAGGAAGTAAGTAATAGAAAATAGAACTATGGAAGAGGGAGCTATGAAAGCACGAGAATTTTTGGAGAAAAGAGGAATAGGAAAAGAAATGATGAAAGGTATAGATTAAAAAATGTAAAGGAGAGATTCATACTGAACATGTAGAAGAACAAGAAAAAAAAAGTTCTTGGTTTATTGAAGAATGCAAAGGTTCATTCTTCTTCAAATCAAGAGAGCATTAAGAAAATATATAGCAAATAAAAATACAGGAAACCTAGAGGGCTAAGATGATGGAGGTGGTGGTGGTGGAAAACCTTATGCATCAACATGTTAGGAACACTACCAGAAAGAGTGGGAGAGAGAGAGAGAGAGAGAGAGAGAGAGAGAGAGAGAGAGAGAGAGAGAGGATGAGGATAAACAAGCAAGACTGGACCTCATATTCGCCTAGAGTAGCTCAGACATTGAGAACACCACATATGAAAGGCCCCTCGGAGCTAGTGATCATGTGGTCCTGAGCTTCGAATACACTGTAGAGTAAAAAGTGGAGAGTGATACAGCACGAGTAGGACGGGAGAAGACAAATTACAGAAGAGGGGGACTACACAGGCACGAAGAAAGAAAACTGTTGGGAAAAACAGTAAATGAAATAATGGAATACATGGCCACGAAATACAAGGAGGCAGAGGAGAGGTTCTTACCCAAGAGCAACAGGAAGACTAGAACGATCTCTTAGGTCACCCAAAGGTATAGAGAGAGTCCAAAACTAAGTGTGTTAGAGAATGGAAAAAGTATAGAAGAGAATAGACCCAGGAAAATAAGGAGATTAACATAAGAGCCAGAAATTAATATGCAAAGATAAAGGAAGGAGGCCCAGCGGAAATAAAATAATGACATAGCATCTGACCCTAAGCTGTTGTACAGCCACATCAGGAGGAAAACAAGTCAAGGACCGGGTAATCAGGCTGAGGAAGGAAGGAGGGATCACAAGAAATGACGAAGTATGCGAGGAGCTCAATACGAGATTTATGGAAGTATTTTCAGTGGAGACAGAAAGGACTCCAGCAAACCAAGATGGAAGGGTACACCGACAAGTGCTGGAGACACTACATACAACCAAGGAGGAGGTGAAGAGGCTGCTAAGTGAGCTAGATACCTCAAAGGCAGTGGTACCGGACATTTCTCCGTGGATCCTGAGAGAGGGAGCAGAGGCAGTGTGTGTGCCACTAACAACAATCTTCCCATCTATCGAAGCAGGGCAACTATCTGAGGTGTGGAAGACAACAAATGTTGTCCCAATCTTTAAGAAAGAAGACAGGCAGGCAGCATTAAACTACAGACCAGTGTCACTGACAAAGGCACTGCAATGCATCAGAGAATACCTGACAGGAAGGAAACAACGAATGATGGTACGTGACGAAGTGTCAACTTGGCACCTGTGACTAGCGGAGTTCCACAAGGGTCAGTCCTATGGCCAGTGTTTGTTTCTGGTATATGTGAATGACATAACTGAAGGGATATATTCAGAGGTGTCCCTGTTTGCACACGATGTGAAGCTAATGTGAAGAGTTCAAATGGATAAGGATCTGGTGGGACTACAAAGGGATCTGGACAGGCTGCAGCCTGGTTCAACAACTGGCTCCTGGATTTTAATCTCACCAAGCGCAAAGTCATGTAGACTAGGGATGGTCAAAGAAGACCGCAGATAGAGAACAGGCTAGGGGGCCAAAGACTAGTCCCGGAACTGAGGGGTATGTCCTGTGAGGAGAGGTTAAGGGAAATCAACCTGACGACACTAAAGGACAGGAGGGATAGGGAGACATGATAACGACATATAAAATAGTGAGAGGAATTGACAAGGTGGATAGGGATAGGATGTTTCAGAGATGGGACACAGCAACAAGGGGGCACAGTTGGAAGTTGAAAACACAGATGAGTCACAGAGATGTTAGAAAGTATTTCTTCAGTCAACGAGTCGTCAGGAAGCGGAACAATCTGGAGAGTGAGGTAGTGGAGGCAGGATCCATACATAGCTTTAAGACGTGGTATGATAAAGTTCATGGAGCACGGAGAGGACCTAGTAGTGATCAGTGAAGAGGCGGGGCCAGCTGTGACTCGACGCCTGCAACCACAAATAGGTGAATACAAATGAGTGAACACACACACACATACACACACACACAGTGTCAACGTGATTTACCTCCCATGGGAAAGTCAACATGTTGTTTAATAAAAGTTACAAACTTGTGTTTTTTTCACTCACATTTTTAAAATTATTTAGAAAACAGGTTGCTAATGATTGAGGTAAGATTCTCAGCATGACATCAAACTTCTCAATATCTCTCGAGGCATGACAAAAAAACTTATACCACGTAAACAATTACTAGTAAAAAAAAAGTCAGTAACCACGTGAAGAAGTATATGAAACATGGCAAAATAGATCTGTATATTTAGGCACCTTAGTTCTGATTAAAAAAATAATAATGCATAAGCAACAACTTTCTGGGAAAGAAACCAGAGTAGTAGTGAATTATGCAAGTCTTATTGTTTTAACAGACAAAGAAAGACAGTCATAATTTCAGTAGCAAGTGAAGCAATCATAATTGTAGCAGACGAGGTCATAATAGTACAGACATTAGCAGAGGACTGTACAAAATAACCCCTTGTTGCTGCAGGTGCAAGATTGACTTTATTGGTTTTTACAACCACACTTTGCCAGCTCCTGGCACACCGCTGCAGCTTGTGGGATGGTGATCCACTGTGGAACAAGCTTTCTTTCAACAATTTTCCAACCATGTATGCAGGGAGAGGTCTGGTTCACGAACTAGTGGATCATGGGCAGATACCCAAATGCTGGCCTGGTAGAGAGCTCATTGAAAGTGAAGCGTAGAGTATTCCGTGTTGGTGAAGTCATTTCTTTATTATGATTTCTCTGGGAATTTAGGAGCTGACTTTCAATCTTCAGTTCACTAAAGGACTTGAAGGAACCCAGAGTCTCAATAACTTCTGCAAGGCTTTGAAACAAAGGTGTTCTGAACGGCCTCTCAGACCAGTAGTTGAATCACAGCCAGTGACTGCACCAGTGAAAGAACTTTACATATTTTTCCACCAGTTTCAGAAATGTCTCTGATGTTCATGATGCGGTGATGCCTCCTAGTAGCGTAGTTGAGAGAAATTTCCCAGTAACAGATGTGGCTTCAAAGAGAGGAAAACGATAGGTAAGAATGATCACCAAAATGTCTGAATGACCTGTTCTCAGAGCATGAAGAATGCGTAGGACGAGTCGTGTGTCTGTTTCCTCTTGATAGAATTCTCCATCCATGTCTTGGCCTAGTCCCTAGTGCTTGACTGTCTTCCCATTAGCACAAGAGATGTTTAGATCAACTGGAGTTCTGGGTCTCGATGCCGTACAGCTCTTGGTCTCGTTTTTCAAAAATTCCTGACCGAATCATTGTTAGTACAAATTTTTCCATCCAAACTCACTACATTTGAATTTCCTAGGAAAAGTTTTCCCCTTCAAATGACATCAATAAGGTTTTGTAAATTAGCGAGGAAGTTAGTCTGTTTTTTTTTCTGCCATCGTGATAAAATAAATCAAAGTTCTGGTGTACGTAATTTTCCCCGAAGTCCTGGAACATTTAACAAGAGATGCTTTATCTTTTGTAAATCCATTCACTCCTTCAGAACTCTTCAATATTTCGTTCAGTTGATCGTAGTTTTGATCTATATCGTTCGCTAAAAATCGTTTCTTTAATCGTTTCACGACAAAGTTCTCTTCCCCGTGTTTTCTTAAGACTCCTACTGTCCACGTTCACTTAGAAGTAAAATAGGTACCTGGGTGTTAGTCGACTGGTGTGGGTCGCATCCTGTGACAAAATTGACCTAATTTGCGGGAAATGCTCTGCATAACAAGGGACTTCCTATATAGTAGTATATCATTGATGTCAGCTATGGTCTGTATACCTTGTACATGTACTTGTATAAATATTATTATTATATAATGCAAGGGTCATCATTCTCATCCTATTGTTCTTAAAACTCTGATGCCACCCTTTTTCCATATTCTTCTTCCTCAAAGAATATGCAGAAGCACTGACATCTGATTTATGCTCTTATGCTCTGTTGAGGTCCTCATCAAGCAGATAACCAGATAGTACAAGAATTACCGGAGAAATTTACGAAAAGAGAAGTTGCAGACAAGAATATCGTGCTCATAGTGAGCCATCCTTGAAAATTCTTGAGTTGGAACATACAGTCTGATAGAAAGTTACGGAAATGTTATGTATTCATCTTACAGGATTATTTTATCGCAGCCAGTTTCTGGAATTAGTGAGTCTCTCTTTTGTTCATCATTCAGACACTGCATGACTGAAACATTGAAAACGCATGAAATGATTCTCGAAACATAGTTGAATTCGGATCATGGTCAATGTTATTATTAACAGCACTCACTGTGAAAAGTCCACGTCGGAGGCCAGGAGCAATGACAAGTCCCTCAATTGAGAACTGACTCCTTGCCGACTGAACAAGTTTGCGCTCATGATACTAAATACGGTTGAAGATGACATACCAAGCTGTGCCAGTCTGTCCACAGCTTCCTGGTTTCTGAACAGAGAGTGGAGGAAAAGATCAGCGGATACAAGTAATGGTGTTTCCTTTGTAATGTTAAGTTTCTTCATCTTCAGCCTATTGTAGAAGATTAACAGCTGAACTATGCTGAGAGTTGTAGTAATATTGGTAGAATTACCGATATGTTATGTAAAAGAACACATGTGTAACTTATGTGGCATTTTATTGCGACAACGTTTCGCTATCCAGGAGCTTTATCAAGTTTTAGCTTGACAAAGCTCATGTCGAGCTTTGGCTTGACAAAGTTCATGGAGAGCGTATAGTTGCCATAATTTAATGTAACAATAGTTGCCTATGTGTTCTTTTACCCAACAAAGCTGAAAGTTGTCTGCTCTTCTTCAATCTTCGTATGACATGATGAGTCATGAGTGATCATCCCAATCAGAAATTTGAGAGCTTTAAACACTAATGATTGGTGACATTAAAACGTGATCCCATGCTTCTCCAGAGAGAATATGTCATTATCATTACTTAGACGATATGCAGTAGAAGTGACGCTCTAGCGATCGTCTTGTAATCACTGAATTCAGAGCTGCCAACAATGGGCGTCGTAACAAGATCTCTCGTGGTTTCGCTGGTCAAAAGTATAACTTTCCGACACCAGGTTCCTCTGGAAGGATAGGGTACCAGGGTACCACAATGTTTTTCGACTCAATGCTATTAATCCCAGCACTGTTCCCATGCAGCTGCTTCCAGTAATAGGTTTCTAAATGGGGGCTTTTCAGAGAGAAGTGTTTTTTTCCAGCCAATATTTCTTCAACATCACAGTGATGGGCATTGTTTTGAATTATTTTATTTTTCCTCGCCGTAGCATCGTATCAAAGCAGGAATTTCACAAAACAGTTTGTGTTGCATTTATGTTCATTAAAACACTGCAGCAGGTCTACTGGCCCATACAAGGCAGGTCTTTCTCAAAGCCAACCATTCCCACCCACATGTGACCAACATTTTCCCAAAGCTACATTAGGTACTAATCAAACCCAGCCATTTCCACTCATATTTATCTATTGTATTTCTGAAGCAATCCAAGGTTTTAGCTTCTATTATCGTTTGATACAAGACCACCAATTGCAAAATTGTTGAACCAGGATCATAATTCACTGTCAGTGCCTTCTGCTTCACCTCATCAGTAAGAGTAACCTTCTGGATCTCATGGAGGGGACGTTTCCAGCTGACATTCCGGCTGATCTTGGCCGGCTGTGGTTTCGTGGCTTCAACTTGAAGGCAGAACCTGCAACCTGTCCTGTCGAAAATTCTGCCGCCAGTTCTTGTAGCAGCTGACTTTCTGCTTGGTGAGGTCTTCAACAGAGTATAAATCAGATGTCAGTGTTTCTACAACAACACCCTATCAGATCACCGTGATTGTTCGTCAGTGACATGACCACAAGTACATGCCATTAATGTCAGCTAGGCCTGTATATGTACAGGCCTAGCTGACATACTACTATATAGAAAGCCGCTTGTTATGCTGAGCATTTCGGGCAAATTAGGTCAGTTTTGTCTCAGGATGCGACCCACACCAGTCCACTAACTCCCAGGTACCCATTTTACTGATGGGAAACATAGACAACCGGTGTTAGGAAACACGCCCAATGTTTCTACCCTCGCCGGGAATCGAACGCTGACACTTACCGTGCGAAGCGAGACCTTTAGCCACCAGGCCACGGGCCACCGTTATCCATTACGGTAAATATTTATAAGGAGCCTGTGAAGTTATAATGGTATAATAGAACTCGCTCACAGCCTGTGGTATATCAGTATGGTATATCAGTATAGATCTATGATATAACTGACCTAATCGTTACCTATTGTAACCAAACCAACCCTAACTTAACTTAACCAAATCAAACTAAGCGAAAGCAAATTATACCAAAGTTAACTCAGCCTTACGAAACATTGCCAAACCAAGCATTATTATTAATGTATTGACATAGAGCAAACCTGAGTTGATATTAGAAGGTGTGTTAAATAGCGTCCAGAAACTAAACCCGGAGCGTTCACAAATGAGCGTATTATTTAATTTTACTCCATTGTATAACAACTTGACATACAAATAGTACTTTATTTACTCTCTGCAATATACAGGTAAAGTAGTTTACATGTAATCAGATAATGTTAGGCACAAAAGAAAGTCACTAACATACAGTGCATTTTTGACAAGATGGTCATGTTGTCTCATTTGAAATGTTTCAAATGTACGATTTGAAACATTTTTCAGTATATAAGCCACTATGTCCCTGGCTGCGATTGGAATACTCATGATCATTCTATTTCTCGAGAACGTATATTTAACAATACAAATAGTGATGAAATCTGATTTCACATGCCATAAACCAGGGCTACTCAACTACTACAAGTACCAATGTATGCAAAGGTCCGGATACATATTTTATGCAATCAGGGTCCAGGGTCGCTAGACATCCCAGCCCATTTGCGGCCAAACTCTTTTTCCAAAATGCCAAAAACGTCAACTTCCTTGTACAAGATAGAATAATGTATTAATCCGGGTCTTGTGTACCAGCTGATCCTGAACGTGGTAACAGCTGTTATTTAACTAAGCTTTCTCCTGAACCCCGCGGTCCAACTACAACACTCAGAAGGTCCGGAATCGAACCGCGGGCCGCCAATTGAGTAGCCATACCATAAAACATAAACTGATGAATCATGCATGGTAATGAGAGACTATGATTTTCATAGGCCTACGGGGGTCTAGGAAGGTCACCTGGAGACACAAAAAACTTTTTATTTTTCTCCTTCCATTGGGATCGATTATTCATGATCCAGGGAATCTGGAAAACACAATGAAAAACATAAACACGCTGTTTGTATCGCTGTTTGTTCACTCATAAGAACATAAGAAGGGAGGAACACTGCAGCAGGCCTACTGGCCCATACTACTCAAGTCCTTCTCAAATCCAAATCCTCTAACAAAAATATTTAAACAACTCATTTTTCAATGCTACCCAATGAACAAGCTTTGATAACCCTGTTAACTCTAAAACTTCACGCCCATTACTTAGACAACTTGTACTGATGTTGAGAGATATCACCAGTCCAACGTAAACTGCGTCTCCCACTTCCATTACATAAATTACGATGCTAAGACCCATTTAGCTTCTAGGTCAGATTTCACACTGACGTCAACACATCTTACTTGACCCTAACATCAACACAAAACCCAATACTGGTATAATTATATTAAAGTCTGGAGGTAAATAACATTTAGATTATTACTAACGTGCTGTCACGAACGCACGTCACATGTGGAATTGAAGTGAGTCTTGTAGACTGATGGAGTCAAACACTGACATGTCATTAATATATATATATATATATATATATATATATATATATATATATATATATATATATATATGTCGTGCCGATTAGGTAAAACTTGCGATTTTGGCTTAAATAGCAACGCTCACCTTGCCATATAAGACAAGTGAAAATTTGTGTATGCAATAATTTCGTCAAAATCATTCTGAACATAACGAAAAAAATATATTTCATTGTGTTTGTTTATTATTAAATTAATGTTAACGTATCTAAAATATATTTAGTTGGGTTAGGCTAAATTAAATTGTGCTTGTTGTAATAAGGTTAGGTAGGTTTTCAAAGTTTCTCTTGGTACAAAATTAAAAATTCTTACATTAACATAAATGAAAAAAATGTATCTTTAATCGTATAAGAGAAAATTTTAGAAAGGACTTAATTTTAGATGAGTTCTTGCTAATTGACCAGTTTTACCTAATCGGCACGACATATATATATATATATATATATATATATATATATATACACTATGAGTGAAGGACATCTGAAACTAACTTAGATTGCAAGGTTTTTCCTTCATGTGATCTCGTGCATATACATGCTTTCCAATGTCAGAAAATGATTGCTTGTCTTACAGTTGTCGTGTTCTAAATTATTTATTCAGGTGTTCAACGATAGTTGCTTGCCTTGCAGTTGTCTTGTAAAGGATTTACCAAGGCTTTCAACAACAGTTGTTGCCTTGTAGTTTCCTAAATGATTTAACCAGGTGTTCAATAATATTTATCTAAATATCTTCTTCCAATCTTGTCATCAGTTACATATAACTCAGACGGTGTTAAAAATTGTTTTATTTTCTGTTTAAAACTATGGAACATTAAATTATCTAACTGTACCATGATTTCCTTTGCCATGGTAACTTCCCTGAGCAAGGGTTGTTGAGGTGATTTGGACATTTATAGAGGATGAAGCACGATGGGTTAATTTAGAGGTTGTTTAAATTTGGGGTTGGAGGAAGGGAAGAATAATTATGAGTCGTTCCAGCGAGGGTTGATGTAGGTCAGAGGTCGGTGAACTTTTTTGGGTATGACCCCAAAACAAATTTATGAACTGTGAAATTATCCACTCGACTTGAATGTCCACAAAATCTGGAAAACAAAAGGAGATTTCAAATTCAAAACAGTTTATTGGATCAATTTGTATGGAGAATAAAGCAATTTGAAAAAAAAAAAAAATTAACGAAATAAAATGAAGAAATAAACGGCATGGAATGAAAAATAGTAACAGACAAATTTAATAAAAATCTCATTAGGGAACTAAAGAATTTTATTGAAATTCTCACTTCCGATTTTGAGGAAATGTTTCATTTTTAATACAATATAAAAATTATGACATTTTGACGTCAGAATAATATAAATACTGTCCTCGGCGTTCAACTGATTTCTGGACTTTGTTTTTAAGTTAATGAAAGAGGAAAATCCTTGTTTGCAAAGATAGGCAGTTGCAAACGGCAGCAGTGTTTTTACAGCTTCCTCGTGTGCAATTTTGAAAGCCTTTGCAGCTCTTGACATCCACAAAAACAAGGACACATCTGCTTTATTTTGAAAGTCAATGAAAAGAAGAAATAAAGAACGAGAACTATTAAGGAAAAGAAGAAAACTCAGATGGGTGTGTGCGTGTATTTTATATATATATATATATATATATATATATATATATATATATATATATATATATATATATATATATATATATATATATATATATATATATCCAGCGGTAAGGGAGACACCCTTCAAGCCTGGACAGACGGCAAGCAGGTGGTGTGGGACTACACATGTGCATCTACCTTGGCTGATACCTATCTCCAATACACCAGGGAGGAAGGAGGGGCAGCTGCCACCTTCAGGGAGTCCCAGTAGTCGAGAAAATATGGAGACCTTGCCCATCATTATATGTTTGTTCCCATAGGCTCAGATACCCTTGGCTCATGGGAAAAGAGTGCATCTACGTTCCTCAAGGAGCTGGGCAAAAGACTCAACAGGGTAACTAGGGATCCCAGGGCAGCTAGTTTTCTGTTCAGCGACTCAGCGCTGCTGTTCAGAGGGGTAATGCATGCTGTATTCTGGGCACGCGCCCCAGCTCTGAGGAGCTGGATGAGATTTTCGCATTATAATCAGTGACAAACATGTAACAATATGTACTAGACATGTATCTCTCACACCTCGTGTACTGTATATGCCATCTTTATATCAACAATGTATCTCTTAAATCTTTTGTACCATATTATGTAATAAAATATACCTATTGGTAAAAAAAAAAGATGGGGTGGTAGGGAAAGTGGAATATTCAAATGGCTTCAGGAAGAAATCCAAATATTCTTCCTTGAAGCCTTTTAATCCACTTCTCCGAGGCTATGGGTCCCACAATTTGTATCAGAGGTGGACCCCATATATATATATATATATATATATATATATATATATATATATATATATATATATATATATAGGAGAACTTGCCCATCATTATATGTTTGTTCCCATAGGCTCAGAGACCCTTGGCTCATGGGGAAAGAGTGCATCTAAGTTCCTCAAGGAGCTGGGCAAAAGACTCAACAGGGTAACTAGGGATCCCAGGGCAGCTAGTTTTCTGTTCCAGCGACTCAGCGCTGCTGTTCAGAGGGTAATGCATGCTGTATTCTGGGCACGCGCCACAGCTCGGAAGAGCTGGATGAGATTTTCGCATTATAATCAGTGACAAACATGTAACAATATGTACTAGACATGTATCTCTCACCTCGTGTATTGTATATGCCTTCTTTATATCAACAGTATCTCTTAAATCTTTTGTACCATATTATATATATATATATATATATATATATATATATATATATATATATATATATATATATATATATATATATATATGTTTACAATGTTGATTGTGTTGTTCTGCAGAGCGGTAGTTGGAATGATAAGACTTCGGAGGCTTCTTACTTTATTTGCGAGATCGTGGGTACACAGGCAGTGTGTTAGTGCCCATGGCCCCGAGGGGTCATGCTGCGAGGGAGAGAGGAGAGTAAGCCTGTTTACTCTAGGAAGGCCGCTAAGTGAGTGAGAGAGAGGCAGGGGTGGGCAGGCTGAAGTGTCATGCCCACCAGGCTTGCCCTCTGGGGAAAACTATGAGAACTAGCCATGTAGGCTTACAGCTTACATTCTGCTCGGCTGGCAGACAGCATAGGCTGTCTATGCAGACAGTACAGGCTGTCTACATATATATGTCGTGCCGAATAAGTAAAATTGGTCAATTAGCAAGAACTCATTTAAAATTAAGTCCTTTCTAAAATTTTCTCTTATACGTTTAATATATATTTTTTTCATTTATGCTAATGTAAAAATTAATAATTTTGTACCAAAAGAACCTTAGAAAACTTACCTAACCTTATTATAACAAGCACAATTTAATTTAGCCTAATACAACTACAAATATTTTAGATAAGTTTACAATAATAAAATAATAAACAAACACAATGAAATATATATTTTTTTCGTTAGGTTCACAATGATTTTTGAGAAATTATTGCATAAACAGATTTTCACTTGCCTTATTCGGCAAAAAGAGCGTTGCAATTTAAGCCAAAATCGCAAGTTTTACTTATTCGCCACTACATATATATTATGGATAATTTTGAGTGTTCACCTGACTGATTGCGTTGTCCTGGTCGAAGTGTTGCCAACAATGACGCATGAGATTCAGTTGGCCAAAGTAGCCAATACAGCGGAAGACTCAGTGGGACGCTGGTGTTGATCCAGGAGCACTTGCTGATACGTTTTGTGTTGAGACTCCTGTTCTCCTGTTGCTACTTCCGTTGCTGCTGTTCTTGTCATTGTTGCTGGTTCTACTATCTTTAGTTTATCGTCCCTACTTATCCTACGATTGCTTCTCTCACCTAATTAGGTATTTACCCATAATTTTAATTTGGTCAAGATAACTGCAACTTGTAGTGGTATACAGGTAAGATATGTAATGTTTAACCATGGGACACAACTCACATTGCCTTCACAGTCACAATTTTGATGGCATTAAGATGTTTTGATAGTATTAATGTGAACGTTGTAGAGTGTTGGAATGAGTGTGGATGTGATCCTTCACTAGGTGTGGCCCTATATGCGACCCACAACACTGGAATAACACCAAGATATCTATTTACTGATAACTGAACAGAAGCAGCACTTATAAAAGAGTATTCCACGAGTGTTTTGTCCAGTTTGGAAATTAAACTCTACCTACCTGGAGTCTACCTGGATATTCCGGGGATCAACGCCCCTGCGGCCCGGTCCACGACCAGGCCTTCCGGTGCATCAGGGCTTGATCAACCAGGTTGTTACTGCGGGCCGAACGTAGTTCAGTATACGAACCACAGCCCGGTTGATCCGTCACCGACTTTAAGTATCTGTCCAGCTCCCTTTTGAAGGCAGCCAGGGGCCTGTTGGTAATTCCCCTTATTTATGATGGGAGGCTGTTGAACAGTCTTAGGCCTAGGACATTTATTGTGCATTCTCTTAGCGTACCAATAGCGCCCCTACTTTTCATTATACACACAAAAAAATGGCTATAACTATGACCATAATTTTTAAAGGGGTGGAGCGGTAAGCCAGCGGAAGGCCTCGGTCAGATGACCAAAACCTCCAACGGCGGGTCATCATCTAAGACCCTCGTCAGGAAACAATTGTCCTGTTTCCTGACGAACCTTACCTAACCTAACCTACTTTTCATTGGGGGTATTTTGCACCGCCTTCCCAGTCTTTTGTTTTCTGTGTGCAGATTAGAAACCATTCCTTGGGGAGATAAAGACACTTATATATGCATATCTCTGTATTGCTATACTTTCAGTAACTAGAACTCGGCGATTTGGGGCCTCGCCCCAAATCGCCGACTTCAGCATAATTTCCCTACTTGCTTGACATCGTCACAGCTTCATTACAGATGATAGATTTCCTAGTATGTGTCCAGAGTTCATTATTGTCCCACATTGCTGTTAAAATGATGCAGGGTTTTCCTTTAAATTTCCTACCAAGGTAAGAAAGTTATTTTTCCTTTCTCATTAACCCACCCTATGGTTACAACTCTTGCAAGGAGAGTGGCGTGACTATGACTGGTACACGTTGGTACTGCATCTCTTTCAAATTAAACTGTTGTTCAAAGCAAGACACTTTGTTGCTGGTGATGTTTATACAAGCAAGATCTTTGATCAGCCAGAGGTACAACAGATGCTGAATCAACGCAGTTGTCATTGGAGACACATTCCTCATAAAGCTTCATAGCAAGGCGGATTTTATGAAAGAATGATAGGCATCGTAAAACGTTGTTTAAGGAAGACTCTTCATCGTCAATGAATCAACTTAAAGAATTTCACACAGTCGTAACTGAAATAGAACATAGAGTCAACAACTGACCGATGATCTGGACAATTTAGAAGTGTTCAGTCCATCTCATTTACTCCATGGCAGAAGGCTCGAACCTGTTCCTCCCATGAATGATAAAGAAATCATAGAAGATCCTACTTATCTCGAACCTGAGCAACTCAAACATTAATTCAAACACCTTAATAAAGTGATTGAACGTTGGGAGAAAATTTGGCGAGAAGACTATCTCACCTCATTGAGAAAAACACTTCTATGGAGCTGGTGTTCCTGAAAATCATAAGTCCTTAGGACCTGGTGATATAGTGATTATTGACAATGATAGTCCGAGGTCTCAATGGCCTCTTGGAAAAATTGTGACCATCAGGACAGTTGATGTTTTGAGCAAAGGTGTAGTGAATAAGTGGACAATAGATAAATTAGGGCCGTTAGAATTACACAGTGTTGAAAACAAACGTAGTGATTCTCCAGAAACCCCACAGACTAAAGCTGTTAAGAAAAGACAATCAGCAGTGGTGGCGAGTGAGAAAATCAAATTAATGTTAAGAGATGAATAGTTCACCTGCGGCAAACTTTCATCCGCCCCCCAGTGTGGAGAAAATGTCTCCTGAAAGGGGCTGAAGGGGGCTGATACCCCTTTCTGGAGAAATTTTCTCCACACAACAGGCCCAGGAAAACAATATGATGTTCAATGAGAAAAAATTTTGGTTACTCCGTTATGGAAAACTTGAGGAAATAATAGTTAGACCGAAGTATAAAACAAATTTTACCTACACAATAGAGAGAAATACTACTGTGAAGGACTTGAGAGTGATACTGTCAGAGGATCTCATTAGTTTTTTACCTAAAATACGTAAATTATCACACTTTTAATCGAAACTTATGGGAATTTACGATTTTTCGTACTATTTCTTGCTTGCCACTAAAATTAAAATATTCCGACTAAAAATTCCATAATTTTAAAGCTAAAGTACTTAATCACATAGATTTTGATTGAACTTTTCATATTTTTGTTTTAAATATGAAATATATTTCGACGTTCCAGAGCAGTTGGAGGCATTTTCCTAACAGTTCATTTTTTTGCTAAAATACGTAAATTATCACAATTTTAATTGAAACTGCTGCTACTGACACTGATAGCTTAAGGTAAATCAGGAGAGTGGCATGGCGTGACTCAGGCTGATAGCTTTGGGCCAATCAGGAGAGCGGCATGGCGTGCCTCAGGCTGATAACTTTGGGCCAATCAGGAGAGTGGCATGGCATGACTAAGGCTGATAGCTTTGGGCCAATCAGGAGAGTAGCATGGTGTGACTCAGGCTGATAGCTTTGGGCCAATCAGGAGAGTGGCAAGGCGTGACTCAGGCTGTGGTATTAACACTCACATTGTCCTGAAATACATACTATATCGACGTTTTCGACTACTACATTTGTTTTATAAATAAAAGAATATTAACTTTTGAATGAATACTCTAGTTTGATTGTAATAAAAGTGAACGAAAAGAAAGCAATAATTGACAATTTAATTATACTGCAAATTAATGGAAAATATTTCGGTCACGGTTAGTCTTAGATAGGTATAATATTTGTCAGCTGGAGCTTTTGGACATCTGACCGAGGACTTCCGCTGGTTTACCGGTCCACTTCCCTAAAAATCATGATTATGTTTATAACCATTAATATTTTTGATGTCATTGTGGTATTTTAGAGTGTTTAGAAACGAAAGAAAAATTCGTGTTAAGATATGTATGGTTGAAGGTTATGAATTTTATTTAAAGTGGGAATTTCACAGATGTTACATTATTTTTGATGATTAGATGGAGAAGTAGAAGTTTTTTTTTTAAAGGTATTTTGAAATAATGTTTTATTAATGAAGTTGAAAGGGAGGTCAGAAAAAGGGAAGTTGAATAGAGTAAGTATGGAATGTTGGTAATTAAAATAGCCACTACTACTCTTCCATTCCTATTTTTGGACTCCAACTTTTGTTTCTTTTAAGGTAAATTTTACTCTCAAAAATTCGGTATTGCTATGGGTTCTCCTCTATCTCATGTTCTTGCTAACTTTTATTTGCAATACTTCGATGCTGTTCTACTTCCTAGTATTGGCATGCGCCCTTCCTTCTGGCTCCGCTATATAGATGATGTCTTTGCTCTTTGACCCCGTGACTCTAATCTCTTCTTGTCCTTTCTCGATTCACTTAACAATTTTGCTCCTTCCATCAAATTCAAAGCTTAATGGGAATCTAAGTCTTTACTTTTTTCCGGGACGTACATGTCCATCGCTCGGCTATAGGCTTTTCTTTTTCCGTTTATCACAAGCCTATGCACAGTGGCATGTGCATTCACTACTTTTCTTACCATGCTCCCTCCGTCAACAAAAGTTTTCTTATTTCTCTCTTTCTCAGTGTCCCCCGCATTTGTGACCCTCAGTTCCTTGACTTGGATATTTGCATTCTTCGCAGTTCGTTCTGTCTTGGTTACCCTTCCAATTTTATAAACTCTGCTTTCTAACGAACTAAATGAACCTTCTTCTCTCCCAAACTCTCTACTCCTGTGAAATCTCTTGTTCTTTGGCTTCCTTACATTTCCAGTCTCCCCTGACTTAACTCTCTCTGTTCCTTAAATACCAAACTTTTCGCCAAGCTAACATCCTTCATAGTAATATCGTTCGTATCTCTTCAGTTACTGATGTTTCCAGAGTCTACTCCATTGCCTGCTCCTCATGTCCTCTCCAGTAATTTGGAAAAACTGGCCGGTCATTTTTTGACAGACTTAAAGAATATAACAATAGTGTTAGACTTGCAGACACCAGTAATGCTCTTTTCTGTCATGTCAGAGATCACAGTCATTCTATTAACTAGTCCTCTGCCAAAACTGTCTACCTTTCTTCTAGCCTTCAAAGACCCCGTGTTGTTGAAGCATCCCTTAATCTCAACTTTCCTAATATGAATCTTAGTCCTGACTGTATCTCCGTCGATGTCTTTCTATCTCATTACAATGTCAAATGCCCCAAGCTTCAGAACACTCATGACTTGACCTGATCTTTATCTTCTCTCCTCACCAATTCTCCTTTCCTATATTTTCTTTGCCTTTCCTTTATTCTGCCTAGTCGAGTTCTGTCCTATGAGTTTTTTTCCTGTGTTTTTGGTCCCAACCTCATGGGCCATTAGCTCTCTCGTCGTTAGATTACCTCCACTACCAATACTACTACTACTATTACTACTACTTCTGCTAGTACTACTTCTGCTACTATTACTACTACTACTATTGCTTAACTTAGACTCCCCTCTCTAATTCTTGTGTCACTACCACTACTCCCTTCTTGACCTCAGCCACTCTTGCACTAACTACTACTACCACCTCTACCACCAATACTATCATTTTAGTACTACCTCCTCTCGTTCTGCTCTTGGCTCCGCCCAACTCTCGTATATATACTGGCTCCCTTACGTCAGGTGTTCAACACACCTCCAGATAATCTCCCGAGTCGTTCTGGCACTCGGGCTGCGGCTTGTCAGGAATGGTTCAGTTGGAATTGAGTCACCGTACCCTTGTCATAGGGCTGCCCCCGCCATAGGGCTGTAAGTGGTGCATCACTTGTACCAATTCTGACACTCCTTCGGGTCACCACAGGGAGAAGACCCAGGCCAGGACCCGTCCTGGCAAACCTACATGAACATGAACACTTCTGTCACATATACACACATTTAGCACTTATCAGGATTGTCAACATCGTCTCGTGACACGAAAGCACATAGCTTTTACCGAAAGGAAGAGGTCACCATGTTCTGGGGACTCAGCCGAGGAATCGGATTTGAAAATGTGGGGCGCAGTTCTGGCGAAGAAGCTGCGAGACCACTCATTGGACACCCTGGACTCTTGGGACAGGGAAGCAAGCGAAACCATCTGGGCCAGTGAGATGGGGATGGATCAAGAAACGCTCATCCCAACCACAGATGTACAGGAGGAAGAAGGTTGGCAGGTAGCAGGAGCCCCGAAGTCCTTGGATGTCTCTTACAGTACGAAATTAAAGTACGAAATACTTTTGTCTAACAAGTGTGAAGTCTAAATTCTTTTTACACGAGGTTTAAATCAAATCAGTGAACGGGTGGGGTTTGAATAAATAGCGGGTTCTAAAACTCACAAGCCAGTGTATACTGAAACATAATAGTTTTGGTAATCCCGCACCTCCTCCTAATCTCCAAACTACGAATTCTCTGCATATTCACACCACACATTGCCCTCAGATATGACATCTCCACTGCCTCCAGCCTTCTCCTTGTTGCAACATTCACAACCCATGTCTCACACCCATACAAGAGTGTGGATAAAGTTCTCTGTCTCCACAAGCTCCTCAGTGCACCACTCACCTTTTTCCCCTATCAATTCTATGATTCACCTCATCTTCCATAGACTCATCTGCTGACATGTCCACTCCCAAATAGCAACGCTCTTGTCGAATAAGACAAGCGAAAATTTGTGTATGCAATAATTTCGCAAAAATCATTCTGAACCTAACGAAAAAAATATATTTTGTTGTGCTTGTTTATTATTAAATTATTGTAAACTTAACTAAAATATAATTAGTTAGATTAGGCTAAATTAAATTGCCCTTGTTATAATAAGGTTATGTAAATTTTCTAAGTTTCTTTTGGTACAAAATTATTAATTTTTACATTAACACAAATGAAAATAATATATCTTTAAACATATAAGAGAACATTTTAGAAAGGACTTAATTTTAAATGAGTTCTTGCTAATTGACCAATTTTACCTTCAAATAAATCTAAATTTTAATGCGGCAATTTTATATATCAATCTGGTTTCTGTGAAATAATTGGAGAATGTTTTTTATCAGAAATAAGTCACAGTGATTGACTGTATTGTGTTATCCTAGATTATATCTACATATTGTAATTTTGATGTGCCTATAACATTTGTATGTTCTCAAGACCATTGTAAAAAAATAATTTTATATGTCCAAAGCCTTAAGCAATATAATTACTTGCTTTCATACTAACTTAATTACTTATTTAATTCTTAAACGCTAGGCAATCTTAAAGAAAAGGTTGTATTGATTTTGGCGACTGTAGTTCTTAATTTGTCTTATGGAAGAAATTGGGAAAATCGAAATACTCCACACAGATTGGTGTCACCCCTTCAACCCTGATAATAACCTGATATTGCAATTCCGAGCTGCTGCAAACTTAATGCATTTCACGAAATTTGTCTGAGATAATAGGAGAATGCCTCTTCAGTTTAGCTTTTAAACTTTGGTATTTCTTAGTGGAAAGTTTTAATTATCGTATATGCTGTTTTTTTGTATTATTTTTTTGAAGAAACAATGGATTTTAGTTTCCAACTGATAACTTGTGACAGTCTCTTCTGATTCACTTCAGATCTTTACCGGTCATACAGTGTGTTTCAAAGACATGAACCCAGTTTCAAAGACATGAACCCAGTTTCAAAGACATGAACCCAGTTTCAAAGACATGAACCCAGTTTCAAAGACATGAACCCAGTTTCAAAGACATGAACCCAGTTTCAAAGACATGAACCCAGTTTCAAAGACATGAACCCAGTTTCAAAGACATGAACCCAGTTTCAAAGACATGAACCCAGTTTCAAAGACATGAAACCAGTTTCAAAGACATGAACCCAATTTCAAAGCAAAATATATTCAAATTGGGTCCATCTCTTTGAAACACCTCGTATTTAACTACATTAGAACCTTAAGCTTCACTCTGTATTATTTCTATTGAGAGTTTTGAAGTAGAGGGGGCTGGGGTTATGCTATAAGTGGATACATTTCTAGAGAGTGGAAAGATAGTGGAAAGGTAGCGAGAAGACAGTGGGAAGGTAGTGGGCAGACAGTGGGAAGACAGTGGAAAGATAGTGGAAAGACATCGGGAAGATAGTGGGAAGACAGTGGGAAGGTAATGGGAATGTACGGGTTGTACTTATAACGGCTGCATCACGGCTGTTCACGTGATTTCCAACCTCTGCCCATGTGATCTGGCATCAGCCAATGATAGGCCTGCCTTTTGAATGCCTCAGCGCCAGGCGGCCTAGTGTTCAGTTACCATCGAGACTGAGTGCAGGACAGACGGACACAGGCATAGGCTCTCAGCTCCCATATATCCAACGCCTCATTAAACGCTACCAAAAACCAAGCTCATCGTCTGTTAATATTACCAAATCTATGAAAAGAACCCCACAACACAAATGGTGACAGCTCGTGGGCGTAGATTTTGTGTAATCTGAGCAGATTTAACAAGAGGAAGAGCCGGTGTTCAGTGCCTCCAGCGTCAATATCAACCGTCGCCAGCGACTCACCTTCCCTCACCCGTGACGTCACCCATCCAAGACTCTTCTGAAGCAGTGTCTCCAGTCTTCTGGCTTCTAATTGCAAGTAAACCTCCGAAGAGTTGATCTGGGTTTTGCAATTAAGCCAACAAGTAAGCCAGTTTAGGGGAAGAGCCTAAGCTAGCCTGCAGTCATCCAGTCTGTCTCTTGTCATCCATCCTGCATCTCACTGCTGTGTGCAAGTAAGAGAATTCAGGTTTACCAGTCCTAAGAGCTAAGCCAGCTTCTTCAGGAAAGCCAGTTATACAAGTAAGCCAGTCGTTTCTTCAGCAAGCCAGTTCCTTGCTGTATTGTCTCCACTCGCTCTGTGCTACAAGTTAGACGCTTGTCAGAGTGATATTCACCATTCCTGTGGCTTAGTGTGAAAAAAGCCACCTGGGTTAGTTGTCCCAAGGCCGTGAGAATTTTTTGTACTGGCCGGACCCCGTGACGTCATCGCCCACCGCCAGCTAGTGAGGCAGCAGTGACGTCATCCATACGCGCGCCACTCACCACCCGCGCTGGTGTAAACAAAGATACTACCTGCTCACACTACCCTCTACCAGCCAACATTTTGTGGTATTTTCTACCCTATCTGGGGTACCAGCAGCATTGTTTCTGGCTCACATAGCAAGTCGAGAGTGTCTTCCTTCATCCCAGAGCGCCAACGTAAAAGCTTGCTGTGTGAGTTCTTCGGTGAAAGCGCATTTCTACAAGACTCAGCAGTCAACGACCAGGAATATATTCTCGCCACCTACACTCGTCGTTCATTCATCATTAGACTCTATTCTATTATAGACATTCGTGTGTGTGAGACATTTAAGCAGTGAATTTTCTTAGTGACATTTAAAGACCTGTGTTTTCAGTTGCAAATTCATGTATATAATCTGTTACAGTTTTTTTCATGTATTCCGTGTCTCATTTTATATCTATGTTCCTTGTGTAAACTCGTACACATGCAGTAAGTACTTGTGTATAAATTTTCTTGTCCTTGAGTGCAGTATTTGATTTATTTCATTATTATTCCAGTGTTGTGCATTATTAATTCCCTGTCCTTCATTTTTCTCCCAGTGCATTCCCTTGTGTTTTTATGCAGTGTCTGTGCATAGTTCCTTATTGTTTATGCCCCAGTGTTCCTAGTTGCATATTTCATTTTCCTGTGTGCCATTCAGTGTGTCCCATTAATTTATTTTTGTGCCAGTATCTCACCTGTTTTAGTTCAACAGACAGTTTACATTTTGTGTCAACCTGTGCCTCATTTTTTAAATTTTGCAGAATCTGTTCATTGAATATATTTTGTCTGAAGCAGCAAGAACTATCTCTATATATATTTTTACATGCAAGATCTTATTGCATAAACATACATTCACTGACTGAATCTCATTGTGTTGTGTATTCTCCTGCAAAACTGTAAGTTTTTTTAACCTTTATTTCAGTTCGTGTATTATTGTCTTTGTGTTGATCTTATCAAATTCCTTGAACAAATTCCTCTTAATATTCATATGTTAAGTAAAGTAATATTCATTATACTCATTTTCATTAGTTTTCTTAATTGAACTAAGAGTTAAAGTGTTCATTCTCCTTGTGCCCATGCAACATTGATTTTTAATTGATGCAGTAAATTGTTTATCAATACCATACATTGATTACACTTTAAAAATTATTCTCAGTAGTGATTACTTGTTCTTGTTATTTTTGCATACAGTTTGTGCACTTTATTCCATTTTACTCAGTGTTATCCTGACAAATTGCTAATAATTCAATGCTAGTTGTCAGCATCATAGTTAATTCTTCAGCCAGCAATGATATTAAATTCTAGTGTCAATTTCTCTTAAGAAAATTTGTTTCTAGTAATTTTCAGTTGAATACAATTTTTATTGTATTTCCACTTTGCATTGATTTTATTTCTCATCTAGTACTTGTGTTTGAATTCCAGTAGAGAAATAAACTTTGCAGTTAATCCTAAGTATTCATATTGCCTTTTATTGCAATTTGTAAGTAATTCTTTAAATTTTACAGTCAAAAATCAGTGAGTGAGTTGTCATTTCTTATGCAGTGTACATTAGTTGTTTAACCCTTTTCTGCATCTAATTCAATGACTTCTTAATTCCCATTTAACTAATTGTGTACTGTGAATATTTTACATTCTCATTTTTACCTGAATTAGTCTTTGTGCAATTTTCTTTGCAAGTATGTCTCACTTACCTTACAGTAGTGTAGCTAATGACGGCATTCAGTCCCTAATGTTCCAAATGCCCTTGCTGAAATTCATGATAGTCATTTACCGAATGCTAGACCTACCCACCACAGAGTCAATACTATAGTTTTCTTCGTGATCCTGATAGTTCCTTACCGACTGAAAGACAGTATCAGCTCTTGAGCAATGTGTTTTTCTCACAGCTTGTATCAGAGAGTTATAACAGTTCTGCGAATGTGAAGTTCAAATTCAGGCCTGATAGCTTTGTGCATTATGTATTAACGTACGAGCGGTCAAAACTAGTATTACTGTCCTCCTGTCTGGAATTCAGTCCTACATTATCTTGCATGCAAATAGCGTTCAGATGCCTAGGGTGCCGGGTATCCCGGACCGCCTTGAGTACTGAGTCTATCCTTGCAATGTTGCTAGTTCAAGTGGTAGTTCCTCTCCAGGGACGCTTTGTTGAAGAAAGACTACTTGAATGAGTTATAGCATCTCGCTGATGCAAAAGCAATTGCAGAAAGCCGTTTCTGTTGCTAGTGTATTCACTAGAGTGCCAGTTGTTGTCCCTCGTGTTCCAGATAGTGTTCTTTCCCAGTTGACAGTAAGTCCTTTGCAGAGTAAAGTGTCGTGTGTCGAGTAATATTACCTGCAGTAAGAGATAGTGAGGCCATTCTCCTTTGCTCATACTTTGTGTTATTGAGCTATCTATTTCACCGGGAGAGTCCTTCCACTCCAGTGCCGTTCATTCCCCCAGTAGGAAAGTGTTCCCAGTTCTTAGTGAATAAAGAAAACTCAGTTTAAGAGATTGTTGCATTTGCTAGCCGAGTCCTTACTAAGACTGAAGGCAATTTTACAGTTATGCAAATCCAATGTAGTTGCTGATGCTTTGTGCGTCATGTCAGTGTAGTAACTGCCGATCCTCCATTTAGTGCTGAGGATGTAAAGACTGCTCAAAGACAAGACCCCTTTGATCTGGTGTGGTTCGATTCCTGCTCAGGAAGACCTTATTCTCTCTGTGAAGCAACCAGCACCCATTAGTGACTTTGTCATGAACCAAGAATTACTGTATCGCACTACCGAGTTGGGTAATCCTAGTAGAAGAGTATACCAATTAGTAATTCCACAGTCACTAGTGAAAGTAGCCTTGCAGCTAGTTCACGATGTACCAGATGTTCAGCAATGCCAAAACTCGATCAAAAGTTCGTTTGTCCTTATAGAGTAGTCGAACATATTAACGGCAACAAGTATAAAGTTAGAGAAATTAGTATCGGTCGGTTTAAAGAATCGCATTTAGATCATATGAAGTTAGTATGCGATGATGATGACGAAGTCCCTGTCACCCTAATAATCAGACAAGTGAGACAGAATCTGATAATTCTCCTGTTGCTGTGCCCTCTACCTCTAATGATCAGACAGATCAACCTGAATGTCGTTGTTCCCTACGTACACGACAAGTGTTGAGAAGTCCTCAGTATCATTTGTTGATATCAGTGTAGATCCTCCTCAATCAGAAGTTGAGTTACCTATTGTAACAGAGTTTGATCCACCCAGAGATGATAATTATACAGCCTATATCAATCTCACCCTAGCAGAGTTGGGGTTAAATGTAACTAACCTGTATAGATAAATATGTAGTAAGCTTTCAACTGTGTGTTATAATATCTACTTAGTATTACTCAAATTTTTTTTTGTGTGTTCACGTTCTCTCCGAGTTCTGAGAATTAACAGTATAGATTTGAGTGCACCAGATCTACCTTGTCTGTTAATCACTATCTTCTTGTAATTTATTTCCTCAGAATTCGTAGATCACATGAAGACAGTTCGATCGAACAAATTAATTTTTTTTTTATCTCTTTTATCATGATTTTCTAGAATGAGCTCATTTAGATAATTCCCAAGTATCAAGATGCATCATATAGTAATGTAGATTATTCCGTCAAGATAATATCCATGTGAAGTATAATGTTAACTGTTGTGTACTTTGACATTGTATAGAATCAGCTGAAAGTTGTTGCCTGTTGTCCTTAGTTTGTGTAGTTGTATGTCGAGACGCCATACGTAGCATGCCCGAGCTGTACGGGTTGTACTTATAACGGCTGCATCACGGCTGTTCACGTGATTTCCAACCTCTGCCCATGTGATCTGGCATCAGCCAATGATAGGCCTGCCTTTTGAATGCCTCAGCGCCAGGCGGCCTAGTGTTCAGTTACCATCGAGACTGAGTGCAGGACAGACGGACACAGGCATAGGCTCTCAGCTCCCATATATCCAACGCCTCATTAAACGCTACCAAAAACCAAGCTCATCGTCTGTTAATATTACCAAATCTATGACAGTGGGAAGATAGTGGGAAGACATCGGGAAGATAGTGGGAAGACAGCGGGAAGGTAGTGGGAAGACAGTGGGAAGATAGTGGGAAGACAGCGGGAAGATAGTGGGAAGACAGTGGGAAGATAGTGGGAAGACAGTGGGAAGACAGTGGGAATGATCCTGATCCTTTTACTCCTCAATAAATTCTAAAACAATCACAATTAAAACATTTAATACCAAAGGTCAGGTCAGTTGCTGCACCTGGGTCATGGCGGCAGCAATATTGGTCACCAGGGTGTGGACATGGACCCTGATCATCATTAGCGTTGAAGCAATGACATTCAAAGTTCCGGTGGGGATGGCGACGGAGTGCATCCCCGAGACTCAGACGATTTCTCAGGTGACCTACAGCGTCTCCTCCCAGATCATGTGTGCTGCTATGTGTGTACAGAGACGTGCCCTCCAGTACAACTTTTCTGGTAAGAAGCTCTGAGTGTTTACCGAGTTAATCTTCTTTCTTTATTAATCTTAGCTAGAAGAATAGCAATCACAATACCGAGGTTGGTGGAATTAACAACTAGCTCATAATTTGTAATTAAAATTTTTAAAAGAGGTTTTGTTCCAGCCTAAATCCTTATCGAGTTGTTAATGGATAATGGTTCTGGAGAGAGAGAGAGAGAGAGAGAGAGAGAGAGAGAGAGAGAGAGAGAGAGAGAGAGGCTTTTTCAACAAAACTGAATACATAAAAAGTGCTGGTACCGTATTCTGATATTTACACAGTTGGAACAAAAGCTGTTTTTCCAAGTCATATTCTATCACTCAGATTTGAAATCTGTCAGCCTGAGCTGGGAGACTTCAGTAGTGTCAGCCTGAGCTGGGAGACTTCAGTAGTGTCAGCCTGAGCTGGGAGACTTCAGTAGTGTCAGCCTGAGCTGGGAGACTTGAGTAGTACCAGCCTGAGCTGGGAGACTTGAGTAGTGTCAGCCTGAGCTGGGAGACTTGAGTAGTACCAGCCTGAGCTGGGAGACTTGAGTAGTACCAGCCTGAGCTGGGAGACTTGAGTAGTACCAGCCTGAGCTGGGAGACTTGAGTAGTACCAGCCTGAGCTGGGAGACTTGAGTAGTGTCAGCCTGAGCTGGGAGACTTGAGTAGTACCAGCCTGAGCTGGGAGACTTGAGTAGTGTCAGCCTGAGCTGGGAGACTTGAGTAGTACCAGCCTGAGCTGGGAGACTTGAGTAGTGTCAGCCTGAGCTGGGAGACTTGAGTAGTACCAGCCTGAGCTGGGAGACTTGAGTAGTGTCAGCCTGAGCTGGGAGACTTGAGTAGTCAGCCTGAGCTGGGAGACTTGAGTAGTGTCAGCCTGAGCTGGGAGACTTGAGTAGTAGCCTGAGCTGGGAGACTAGTGTGCAGCCTGAGCTGGGAGACTTGAGTAGTGTCAGCCTGAGCTGGGAGACTTGAGTAGTGTCAGCCTGAGCTGGGAGACTTGAGTAGTGTCAGCCTGAGCTGGGAGACTTGAGTAGTGTCAGCCTGAGCTGGGAGACTTGAGTAGTGTCAGCCTGAGCTGGGAGACTTGAGTAGTGTCAGCCTGAGCTGGGAGACTTGAGTAGTGTCAGCCTGAGCTGGGAGACTTCAGTAGTGTCAGTCTGAGCTGGGAGACTTCAGTAGTGTTAGCCTGAGCTGGGAGACTTCAGTAGAGTCAGTCTGAGCTGGGAGACTTCAGTAGATTCAGTCTGAGCTGGGAGACTTCAGTAGAGTCAGTCTGAGCTGGGAGACTTCAGTAGAGTCAGTCTGAGCTGGGAGACTTTAGTAATGTCAGTCTGAGCTGGGAGACTTCAGTAGTGTCAGCCTGAGCTGGGAGACTTCAGTAGTGTCAGCCTGAGCTGGGAGACTTCAGTAGTGTCAGCCTGAGCTGGGAGACTTCAGTAGTGTCAGTCTGAGCTGGGAGACTTCAGTAGTGTTAGCCTGAGCTGGGAGACTTCAGTAGAGTCAGTCTGAGCTGGGAGACTTCAGTAGATTCAGTCTGAGCTGGGAGACTTCAGTAGAGTCAGTCTGAGCTGGGAGACTTGAGTAGTGTCAGCCTGAGCTGGGAGACTTGAGTAGTGTCAGCCTGAGCTGGGAGACTTCAGTAGTGTCAGTCTGAGCTGGGAGACTTCAGTAGTGTTAGCCTGAGCTGGGAGACTTCAGTAGAGTCAGTCTGAGCTGGGAGACTTCAGTAGATTCAGTCTGATCTGGGAGACTTCAGTAGAGTCAGTCTGAGCTGGGAGACTTTAGTAATGTCAGTCTGAGCTGGGAGACTTCAGTAGTGTCAGCCTGAGCTGGGAGACTTCAGTAGTGTCAGCCTGAGCTGGGAGACTTCAGTAGTGTCAGCCTGAGCTGGGAGACTTCAGTAGTGTCAGTCTGAGCTGGGAGACTTCAGTAGTGTTAGTCTGAGCTGGGAGACTTCAGTAGAGTCAGTCTGAGCTGGGAGACTTCAGTAGATTCAGTCTGAGCTGGGAGACTTCAGTAGAGTCAGTCTGAGCTGGGAGACTTTAGTAATGTCAGTCTGAGCTGGGAGACTTCAGTAGTGTCAGCCTGAGCTGGGAGACTTCAGTAGAGTCAGTCTGAGCTGGGAGACTTCAGTAGATTCAGTCTGAGCTGGGAGACTTCAGTAGAGTCAGTCTGAGCTGGGAGACTTTAGTAATGTCAGTCTGAGCTGGGAGACTTCAGTAGTGTCAGCCTGAGCTGGGAGACTTCAGTAGTGTCAGCCTGAGCTGGGAGACTTCAGTAGTGTTAGCCTGAGCTGGGAGACTTCAGTAGTGTCAGCCTGAGCTGGGAGACTTCAGTAGTATTAGCCTGAGCTGGGAGACTTCAGTAGTGTCAGCCTGAGCTGGGAGACTTCAGTAGTGTCAGCCTGAGCTGGGAGACTTCAGTAGTGTCAGCCTGAGCTGGGAGACTTCAGTAGTGGCAGCCTGAGCTGGGAGACTTCAGTAGTATTAGCCTGAGCTGGGAGACTTCAGTAGTGTCAGTCTGAGCTGGGAGACTTCAGTAGTGTCAGCCTGAGCTGGGAGACTTCAGTAGTGTCAGCCTGAGCTGGGAGACTTCAGTAGTGGCAGCCTGAGCTGGGAGACTTCAGTAGTGTCAGCCTGAGCTGGGAGACTTCAGTAGTGGCAGCCTGAGCTGGGAGACTTCAGTAGTATTAGCCTGAGCTGGGAGACTTCAGTAGTGTCAGTCTGAGCTGGGAGACTTCAGTAGTGTCAGCCTGAGCTGGGAGACTTCAGTAGTGTCAGCCTGAGCTGGGAGACTTCAGTAGTGTCAGCCTGAGCTGGGAGACTTCAGTAGTGTCAGCCTGAGCTGGGAGACTTCAGTAGGACAACGAGGATATCGTCATGAATTTCATTAAAAAAATATCAGCTACGGCAGCTTCAAAGGCTTCCTTCCAGCATAGCTGGAGTTACTATCATTTGGAAATTGCCATCTCTCAGGATAGCCTACCCATGTACAGGAGAAAAGGAATTTGTATAAAGACATCTCTATCATCCTAGGTAGTAGGTTGGTAGACAGCAACCACCCAGGGAGGTACTACCGTCCTGTGGTAGTAGGTTGGTAGACAGCAACCACCCAGGGAGGTACTACCGTCCTGTGGTAGTAGGTTGGTAGACAGCAACCACCCAGGGAGGTACTACCGTCCTGTGGTAGTAGGTTGGTAGACAGCAACCACCCAGGGAGGTACTACCGTCCTGTGGTAGTAGGTTGGTAGACAGCAACCACCCAGGGAGGTACTACCGTCCTGCCAAGTGAGTGTGAAACGAAAGCCTGTAATTGTTTTACATGTTGGTAGGTTTGCTGGTGTCTTTTTTGTCTCATAAACATGTTATATAACAGGTATATCTTGCTACTTCTACTTACACTTAGGTCACACTACACATGTATGTACATATATCTACACATACACCCATCTGGGTTTTCTTCTATCTTCTTAATAATTCTTATTCTTCTTTATTTCCTATCTCCATGGGGAAGTGGAAAAGAATCCTTCCTCCGTAAGTCATGCGTGTCGTAAGAGGCGACTAAAATGCCGGGAGCAAGGGGCTAGTAACCCCTTCTCCTGTATAAATTACTAAATTTAAATAGAAAAACGATAGGTTTTCTTTTTAGGACACACTGCCTTGGTGGGATACGGTCGGTTCGTTGAAAAAACAAATCTCTATCATCCCAGAGGAAGCGTAAGAGAAATTATACACAAGAGGCAGAGGAAAGAGGACAAGGAGGGGGAAGAAGGCAGGGAGGATGAAGAAAGAAGGCAGGGAAGGTGATGAAAGAAGGCAGGGAAAGTAAAGAAAGAAGGCAGGGAAAGTAAAGAAAGAAGGCAGGTAGAGGGAAGAAAGAAGGCAGGGAGGGAAAGGAATCTGTATGTCATAATACGGCCATTTAAATAGGGAATTCCCACAGCAAAAAAGGCAAATCTGTCACAAAAATTTACACTCTGTAATAGGTGCTTATTATTTCTGAGTACTACACGACCACTGTTGTTCCAGGGTGTCCTCCCTTGGTGTTCCTGGGTGTCACTGGGTGTCCTCTCTTGGTGTCCCTGGGTGTCATTGGGTGTTACTGAGAGTCCCTGGGTGTCACTGGGTATTACTGGGTGTTTCTGGGTGTCCTGGGGTGTCCCTGAGTCCCTGGGTGTCACCTGGTCTGTCAGTATTTTCCTTGCAAGGATTCTCTCTCACGAGGAGAGCACCCATCTTATGATGACATTATGGTATCCCTTAACATCACTATGTTTACTTTCCTAACACCGTGAGGATGGTTGTCATGGTTACCCTTTGGATCGAGGCTGGTGTGTCTCAGCACATTCTTACAAGGACAACAATGTTCCTTTAAACTTTTCTTCAGCTGTGAATTAAGTGACTATCTCCACATATCCACAGGAAAATGGAACAGAATTCTTCCTCCGTAAGCCATGTGTGTCGTAAGAGGAGACTAAAATGCCGGGAGCAAGGGGCTAGTAACCCCTTCTGTATAAATTACTAAATTTAAAAAGAAAAAGTTTCGTTTTTCTTTTTAGGTCACCCTCCCTCGGTGGGATACGGCCGGTTTGTTAAAAAAAAAAATCTCTACAGGTTTCCTTTCTTCATTTTTTCTTTTACTTATTTTTTTTTCTAGTTATCCTTTGCCTGCTGGTACAAATTACACCAAATGCTTCAGCGTTATTCAAAATGAAGTTCATTGCGCATTGCGACATAAAAACGTTTTATGTGATTAACATGACCATACCACTTCACAAACCTAAATTTCAGCTTCTTTTAGAGTTAGGTCCATTACTCTGTATTACGAACACACATACACATAAAAGGCGTGTGTTGCACCTGGCCGGTGGAGGAACCATCATGGAGCAATAAAAACACCATATATTTTTTTGAACACCCGTATAATCCACCAGTAATTACTGTAATATTTACGAAGTGCGCAACAGAGCAGCAGTCTAGGCGGACACCATACTTTTAAGTAACGTAATGAGAGAGAGAGAGAGAGAGAGAGAGAGAGAGAGAGAGAGAGAGAGAGAGAGAGAGAGACTGACTGAGCACTCTCCCTGCTATTGAATAATAGACTTATGCAAGAGAGACCAGTATGTGTAATCAGCCCGAGCTAGGTATTTACAGTCTCAGGGCCCCAACGACCATACGTCAGTAACTACCGGCCATTGGCTGATTATATAAGGAACGCAAGATGTAGCAGTGTGATGCACAGTTAATAAATATAACATACTCGGTGTATGACACACTCTATACATCTGAATCTTTACCATATAAGCTTCAAAATCAGATATCTTGTATAGAAGTTACAAACCAAATCCTTATTTCCCCATCAGAAGATGACTTACTGAACAGGTAATGTTTGAGAATTATCCAGCCCTTGAACTTTGTTATAGCTGTATCAATACTTTTTTTTTTTTACGTTTTTAATAGGTATAAACTATTTAAACTCTTTAACATATTTGTAATGAAGCCGCCTCATTTTATTCCATATATCAGCCTCATCTCTTTTTTTAATTATCTACAATATACAGGAGTCTACTGATAAGCTCATATTTAATTGTAGTATCTTGTATGATACAGGAACGACTTGTGTGTTGGAGGGGGAAGGTATGGGTACAGGTTCCAACACCTCCACATTCGTCCCAGCCGTCACGCCAGACATGCTGATTGAGGTTCCCGATGAAGGAAACACATACGCTAGTCCTCCTATGGGAGGGTAAATATTTATTCGTGAAGTATATTTTAAAGCATAGCGTTCATGGGGTAAATATGTGAGACTCTACCATGATCATCAGTTTACAATTATTAACCAACATGTTATATATTTGCAGATTAATTTCTTCCCTTGCTGTCGATGGGAACACGACCACTTGGTACCATTCACTCCCTGGTCTGGTTTATCCATGGTGGGTGCTGGATCTGGGTAACACCAACATCATATACCAACTGAGAATCCTTCCTCGGCCTGGCTACTTCGCCTTCAGGTTTCACAACATTGAGGTAAATCAATTAAATATGTAACTATAATAACATCGTCTGATTCTACACACTCGTTAAGCTTTCCCAAAAACAATCTGTTCTCGTCAGTCATAATTTTCATTTTGACTAAGTATTAAACCATTTTTTACATGTACTGTTTAAGGTTAAGTTAATTTAAATAAAACAATGTTTGCAACTATAACATATTTTAAAAGCAAAAATGCCATTCAAGATGAGTATGGTTTTGACTCACGAAATCATAATGACACGATTACAAACAAACCACGGTACGGGTTGGGATTGAACTCGAGTTTAATCTTAAAACTCCAGGCCACTGGGCCAGTTGGCCCAGCTGGCTTACGCACTGGCCTGGAGTTTTAAGACTAGCTTGCCGCGAGTTGAATCTCCACTCGCACCGTGGTTTGGTGAGTATGCGTTTGCTAAGGAACCAAAAACGGGGAACCACAAAATATCGAGTTAGTTCATACAAGAGAGAGACAGCACTCTGGGTGGGGTGTTAGTGCATGTTTTCCACGCTCCTGTAGTAAAACAATAATCTCCATATACGCGAAACTAGCATATATGGAATGATCTCAGTTGATCAACAGTCCTAACTAGCACACTAATGTGCTAGTTAGGACATTAGTGTGCGTTGTGGACATCTATTAAAAGTGCTGCAGAAATATGAAGAATTAGGGTTAAATAGTGACATCAGAGGCTATATCTGTGGAATATAAAAACAAAATATATTTCAGGTGTAACAAGCTGCTAAGTGGTGTGAAAAAAAATATTTTTATTTATTATATTTAAGTTTAAAACCGATTTTTTAGATTTGTGTTTACACGCGGGACTACCAACACCTTTCACAAGGTATATACCCTGAGGAGAGTATTTCCGCGTAAATACGCTGAAATATTGCTCTCATCCCTATTTTATGGATTAAAATATTGTTGTCCGGTGTTGAATTGGTCACATGCAGCCGACCCTAGTACAGTCGATAGGCCTTTAACCCCATTAACCAACAGCATCAATTGTAACAGCATCAATTGTAACAGCATCAATTGTAACAACATCAACTGTAACAACATCAATTGTAACAACATTGTTTGGAGAGTCAACATGAGTTGGCTCTATAACTTATATTTTTTTTAGATTTTCTGATGTTACTGATACAAAGCAAATCAAAACTGGGAAGAACATTGACTCATGAGACTCACATAGTCACCGTACCGTTGCCACTTGACTCACAGTCACCGTACCGTTGCCACTTGACTCACAGTCACCGTACCGTTGTCACTTGACTCACAGTCACCGTACCGTTGTCACTTGACATTATCCCAGAAAGTCAGTATGTATCTAACCCTCTATCATATCAACAAATATAATTATAGATAATATTCAAAGTTTCAAGACGTGTAAAAAATTAGAATTGTTACCTAGAGCTTATAATAAATATGAAGAAACCTGTTATTAACCAAAGAAAATATGAAGATTAGGGCGGCGAGGAACAAGTCAAAGTTGTTGATGGAAGTAAACTAAAAGTTGATGATGGAAGTAAACTAAAAGTTGATGATGGAAGTAAACTAAAAGTTGATGATGGAAGTAAACTAAAAGTTGATGATGGAAGTAAACTAAAAGTTGATGATGGGAGTAAACTAAAAGTTGATGATGGAAGTAAACTAAAAGTTGATGATGGAAGTAAACTAACAGTTGATGATGGAAGTAAACTAAAAGTTGATGATGGAAGTAAACTAAAAGTTGATGATGGAAGTAAACTAAAAGTTGATGATGGATGTAAACTAAAAGTTGATGATGGAAGTAAACTAAAAGTTGATGATGGAAGTAAACTAAAAGTTGATGGTGAAAGTAAACTAAAAGTTGATGATGGAAGTAAACTAAAAGTTGATGATGGAAGTAAACTAAAAGTTGATGATGGGAGTAAACTAAAAGTTGATGATGGGAGTAAACTAAAAGTTGATGATGGGAGTAAACTAAAAGTTGATGATGGGAGTAAACTAAAAGTTGATGATGGGAGTAAACTAAAAGTTGATGGGAGTAAACTAAAAGTTGATGATGGGAGTAAACTAAAAGTTGATGATGGGAGTAAACTAAAAGTTGATGATGGAAGTAAACTAAAAGTTGATGGGAGTAAACTAAAAGTTGATGATGGGAGTAAACTAAAAGTTGATGATGGGAGTAAACTAAAAGTTGATGGTGGGAGTAAACTAAAAGTTGATGGTGGGAGTAAACTAAAAGTTGATGATGGAAGTAAACTAAAAGGAAAAACTTCCCTCATATAGTCAAGCAGAGTCGACTGGCAACAGCACGAAAATTCTTTTGTATGTGGAGAGTAAAGTAGCGCTGGTTTTCTGACTCACAAAATCGTAATAACACGATTGCAAATAAACCATGGAACGGGTGGGGTTTGAACCCATGGTGAGTGATTACAGAGAAATTGGCTTATGAAGCGATGGTTCCGAGCAAACGAAAGATATATTTCACTCCAGAATAGTCTCCTAACCAGAGAAACTAGTTCAGATAACTTTAAAGGCTAGAGAACAATATAGTCTGAGTTTTGTAAAACTTCAAGTTTCATGCAGATCTTAAGAAGGCCAGTCATCTAAAGCGAAGAAACCTCATACAACTGCTGAAACACTCTGAAACACTGCTGAAACTTCAATATGACCAATGTCTGGAGCTGAAGCAGAAGAAGAATCTAAAAATAATGTCTTTGCCGGAAAATACTAAGTTGCCGGAAATGGTCTGTATAACCAGATGCTTTCTATATAGTGTCATTGATGTCATATATGGTCTGTGCAAACTGTATCATGTACTTGAAGAAATATTATTATTATTATTATTATTATTATTATTATTATTATTTATTAACAGACGTGTTCGTGCCATGTCTATTGACACTGAGATAAAGTTTCTATGAAATTTTAAATAAAAATTAGTTTAATGATTTCCAGGTAGATAAACTGACAGAGGTCAGAGGTCAGGGTCATGTGTGGGTGTTCACTCGTTATGTTGTTCATATGATAGAATAGTTTTTATGTTGCAAGGAGCTTGAAGAAGCCATAGCCAGTCAAAATATATTTATCACAACTTGTAGTTAATTATTTACCATGGGAAAGATGTGTAGGAATCTGCACTGATGGTCCTCCATCAATATTGGGATCACTGGAAAGATTTAAATTCCTAGTGGAAAGAAGACACAACAGATACCATCACATCCCAGTGTTTTCTAAATCATGAAGTGTTTTATTTACTGGAACACTAAAACGCAAACTGTAAACGAAAACTCAATTAAAGAAAGTTGTAAAAATGTCAAATTACATTATAAGTGGACTCCTCAAATTATTATTATTTTCCAAACTTTGCAAAGAAATTGGCCCATAATATGTGAAATTTACAATATATTGGAAGTGCAGATTGCTGCGTTCGTTTTCTATTCTTCGAATGTTGCTCCAAAACTGTTGGAGATTTAAACAGAATTGGCACAACAGTTGGCACAACATCAGTGCCAGAGTGTACACCGCTCCCTGTGGTGGCTGTGATAAACAGCAAATTGACAAATATTTCTGGTATCTAAATAAGAGAATTCAAGAAGAATACCAATACATTTGCAGGTCCCACAACACCAACAACGTATGCATAGTTTATTAGAATAAATATTTACAATTAATGGCATGGCAAGGTGTCAAGCTCATCAACACAGTGACAGGACCAGAAATAGATGTCTAAAAGAGGCTTTAATTATAACACATAATAGCCACTGAACAATTTCAAGGCACATTTAGCTTGGCCAAACTACATATAATATATTACATGAGCAGCTGCCAGCCGGGAACCTGGCAATATTCTATCTTAATTGACCAGTTTAGCTGCTACACCAGGTTTACACACACCATTGACTTCACTTAACTTACCTCTACAAATATAAAGAACTCTCACCTTTCTATTCCTATCCTCCCACAAGTACTTATCTAATTGGGGCTACAGAGATCGAGTCTCAGCTCCTGGCCCCGCCTTTCTGCCTGTAAAAACCCTGTCATACCCATTTTTAAAGATGTGAATAAATCCTGCTTCTACTACTTCTTCCACTTCTTACCCACTAAGACTAAAGAAGTATTTCCTGACATCCCTGTGACTCGCCTGCGTTTTGCACTTCCAGATGTGACCCCCGTGTACCTGATACCCGCCTCTCAAACAAACTTTCCCTATCCACGTGTCAGTTCCTCTCAGTATTTTGTACGTCGTAATCATATCACTTATGGTCCGTCTATAGTGTCGTCAGGTTTATCTCCTCTAGTCTATCCTCATAGTTCATTTCCCTAAGTTCTGGAACTACTTTCGCTGCGAATCTTTACACTTTTTCCAGCTTCTTTACATGCTTTACCTGCAGCGGGTTCCGTACTAGCGCTGCATATTCCGATATGATTCTGACATAAAACATGTACAAGGTCGTGAATACCTCTTTGTTGATGTTCCTGAAATCTACCATTAAGTTTGTCACTCTCGCGCTTGTTGCAGAGGATATTCGACTTACGTGTGTCTCAAGCGAAATGTTCAGAACTAAGCTATGCTCACCCCGAGGGTCGTTCTTGTTTATGGAGGTCTGCAGACTTTGTCCCCCGAGCCTGTACAATGTTTTCAACTGTCTTTGCCCTTTTCCGATTATTGCAACTTTGCATTTGCTGGAGATACATTCCAGTAGCCACTTGTCAGACGAATCACGCAGCGGGTTCAAATCCCTTTGTAACCTTTCCAGTTTCACTCCTGTTTTTATTCTCTTCATTAGTTTCACATCTGCGAGCAGGGATACGTCTGACTTGATTTCCTCTGCCACGTCGTATACATGTACAAAAAAAGGACTGGTACAAGTACCGACCCATGTGGAACCCAACTTGTTACACTTGCCCAGTTTGATACCTCTCCCTGACAGTAACTCGTTGCATTCTTCCTGTTAAATATTCCTCCATACACTGTAGTGCTTTCCCTGTAACTCTTTTGGGGTACTGTATTGAAAGTGTGTATCAAACAAGCCTTTGGTTGAGAGAAATATAAATGAATATATATATATATATATATATATATATATATATATATATATATATATATATATATATATATATATATATATATTATTGTAACCACGAACGAGTGGTATTGATCAATAACAACACTGCACTAGCCAGGGTTCGAACCCATGTTGTATTGGCCCGTCATTGTGAGCGAGAACCACATGACGCCTTAAACCACAGGACTACCCAATCCTACAAGAACCAAGCACCAAGCGACCCTAGGTTAACCCTCAATTCTTTTGTTTGGGGAACATGAAATTCCCTCATCAGATGATGTTCAGAAGGGTGACCCACTCGCTCCACTTCTCTTCTGCTTGGCAGTTAGAGAACTAACTTCCAGCCTGTGCAGCGAGCTCAACATCTGGTACCTGGATGATGCCACTCTGGCATGTACTGAAGAGTCCCTGTTAGAGGACCTACTACTGGTGAAGCCACATGGAGAAGCCTTGGGACTCATCCTCAATCTCTCCAAGTGTGAAATCATCACAACGAACCAGGAAATAATCAATGCTGTGCGAACAGTCCTCCCGGAAGTCTCTACTACCACTCCATCCAACAGAACCTTCTTGGGAGCACCGCTGGGTCACCAGGCCATCGACACTGTCCTCAAGGAGAAACTGAATGACCTGAAAAGAATGGAGGAGAGAATAAGCGATCTTGATGCCCATGATGCCCTGTATCTCCTCACAAGGTGTCTTACTATGCCAAGACTCACTTCTTGAGGTGCGCACCCTCTTTTGACAACCAAACACTCAACGAATATGACGCACACCTGAGATCAACCTTTAAGAATGCACTGAATCTGTCACTGGAAGATCAGCAATGGGATCAGGCAACCCTCCCAGTGTAACTGGGAGGTATAAAGTTGCGCAAAGCAACGCAGGTAGCTTTACCCGCAATTCTGTCTTCGTGTTTGGCTTTCAGTGGATTAGTCAAGAAAGTTGTCCCTGAACGCTTGAGAGACCGGGCATTCCCAGACTGGGTTCCACTCATAACTGAACTCTGACGGTCAGGAGGTGACGTGACACGGGCTCTCATATGAGGTTGGTCAGGACAAAAGGCCAACCTCTGGGAGAACTGGCTGTTACAGAAACCCTCTGTCTCTAAGGTTTCCAAACACTGGACATACTCAGAGACTGAGTAGCACATGGTGGATCCTATGCACATGCCCCAGAAGGGCACATCCACACCATCAAAATCCGCTTTCCACTTGGCTGGATCTAAGCGAATCTTGAGGTCTGCCATGGTCTTGAGACCGACGAGCAGATCACCAGGGAAAACGATCTCATCGACCACTAAGAATTTAGCCGACAACCTCTGACCCTGAACCTCAAACTCCAGTGTTGTTCTTCCACGTATCGTCAGGGAACGACTTGAGACATCCCTCAGGGTTTGAATTGCAGACGGCTCCGTCAACATGGCTGCATGCAGGACAATGGCACGGAAGAACGTGGAACGAGCTATATTCACCACGGAGCCTGTATCAAGGAAGAGTTTAAATAATAAAAACTCAATAAAATATGCTAAAATGGTGTTTTTTTTTGCAAATTTCGACGATTGAGAGCTGTTTCAGCACTTTTCTGGCAAACCTCATTTTTCAGCTAAAATATATATATTCACACTTTTAATCAGAATTGCTGATTCAATTGAATTTTAGGTGAAAAATAAGCAAAATTTATTTTTTTTCAAAAAAGGTTACATATAGGAATATTTTAGCTTAAATTTTCATGTTTTTCAGAAAATATTAAGGAACTCCTTGAATCATGGAAATATGCAAAAAAAGCGTTTTAGATTTTTTTTCAAAATATTTAAATATTTTGCATATTTTTAAAAAAATCAAGTAAATGTCCATTAATATATATATTTTTTAATATTCATATGATTGTAAAAATATAATAAATAATAAAAAACTCAGAAAAATGTGCTAAAAATGTATTTTTTGCATATTTCGACGATTTAGAGCTTTTTGAGTGCTTTTCTGACAAACCTAATTTTTTAGCTAAAATACTTAAATTTTAACCTCATACTACAAACAACAGGGTTGCAACACTTGATATGAATCCGTAGACAAAAATATAAATAAAAATAATCATTGTAATAAATATTTTAAAGGTAAATAATAGACAATCAATAATTCATTTAAAATCAAATTAAATTATTTTTTCCTTTTTTTATCTGATTTCGTTGCTTTGAGGAAAGTGTTAAGAGAAGATGTTCAGAAGTTGTTCCGCTGCAATTTGATTTTCTTGCGGGGAGGGAGGGAGTCCTGAGACTTTTTGCTCCGCTTCTGAGCAACCATTGCTGTATTATCCAAGGCTTTTACTGCCATGGTGGCTACTGGGGATGGTGCCTTATGTAGACGAGCCATCTTGCATTTCTCGTTCAGTTTTTTAAGCACCTGTTCAGCATCTTTCAGCTGCTGATCAGGTGTTGGCCTGAAGGTTGCCTTATAGATAACTTCATCCTTCCACTTCCGCTGATCCTCCACAGAAGGGATGATGACCACAATGTCATCACTCTCACTTTCGTAGCTCCGACTCTGAGTCTCGTACTTAGCCATGTATATTAACTCAAATTAAGTTATAATCAACAACTGTCGATTAATTAACAGAAAGGTTTACAAGGGGCTCGAACACTCGCTCTTCAGAGTTATAGTTCGACGCTTTACCGACTAGACTACGAAGGCAGTCCAGTTGGAAGGATTCAGAAATAATACTTATAGTACCATTTGGAGAAGTGAGTATTATAGTGATGTTTAGACTGTAGTGATATTAGTGGTAAAGTGATAAATTAACAGGCTTCTTGTGGACAGTGGACTCGACTAGGGGTCCACTGAGGCTGTAGTACCGAACGTGGAGGCACGACAGGCCGTCCACATCCTCGGAGTCAACTGCGAGTGGCTCGACGCTTGGTGGCAAGGCTCGACTTCTTGGAGGGTGTAGTACAAGTTCTGGCACCATCAACGTGGCACTCATTTTTCGCGCCGTCGGCAAGTGTGTCGTTGCTTAGGGTAGCTAACCATTGTGGACAGGGATGGAATACAGCGATTCCGACAGGGTGACTACCTCTTTCGGTGATTTTGCGGGCGCGCCTCTTTCCCCGAACTGTAGAAAGGGCTCCGACTAGCACGCTCTTTGTGCCTCGAGTACTTGCCCTGCTGCGCCGACAACATTCTGCGCAACTTGTAGCACTCATTGGAGATACATCCCGAGGTGTTATGATACATACAAACACCTTCCCGATATTGGGAATGGGGACGATTATGGTCATTATGTGGGGACTTAGGTTTATGACATTCCGATCGGTAGTGTCCTCACTTACCGCAATTAAAACAAGTCACCACATGCTTAGCAGGTGGTGCGCACTGGTGACGTTTAGCAGGTGGTGCTGGCGGTGGTGCGCACTGGTGACGTTTGACCTTAGTCCAGGGATTTGTTGACGACTTTAGTACTAGACCGACTGTTGTTATTTGAACTGCCATTTGTACTTGGCCTATCGTTAGTCGTACTGGGCTTGGTAACGACTGCCTGACAGCTGCAGCGAAAGTGACCGCTTGCTGCAGCTGCGCGCTGCTGGGGTTGACGACGGAGGGACTGGCACGGGAGTGTCGACTAGGCAACAAACCTTGCCTTTCTCGCCAGGCGGCTTGACGTTGTCGATGGCCTCGTACGCTCCCAGGACTTCGTGCTGGGGACCGAGACCTAGTGCGTCAATGGCGCTTTGGAGGATTGGCAGGGCATCTCTCCGCATGACGCCTACGGCAAGCATGGGGATGATGTCCTTAACTTTGATACTATTGGAGTCAGTAACCCACTTGGTAGAATGTACTGCATCACCAAAATATTTCGACGCCTGCTCAAAACGGCAAATACAGGCAAGGGGGTTCTCATGAACTGACTGACACTCATTCAACACACTAGTGACGATGTCGAGGTAATGGCGCTGACGACTACTCCTGAAATAACGTCTGAATTCCTCTCTGAGGGTGGGCCATATGTATATATATGTAGAGAGAGAGTATGGAGGAGGTGAATGTGTTCAGATATTTGGGAGTGGATGTGTATGCAGATTGGTCTATGAAGGATGAGGTGAATCATAGAATTAACGAAGGGAAAAAGGTGAGTGGTGCACTGAGGAGTCTGTGGAGACAGAACTTTATCCATGCAAGCAAAGAGGGGAATGTATGAGAGTATATTTATACCAACTCTCTTGTATGGGTGTGAGGCATGGGTTGTGAATGTTGCAACAAGGAGAACGCTGGAGGCAGTGGAGATGTAACGTCTGAGGGCAATGTGTGGTGTGAATATAATGCAGAGAATCCGCAGTTTGGAGATTAGGAGGAGGTGTGGGATTACCAAAACTATTATCCAGAGTGCTGTGGATTAGTTATTGAGATGGTTTGGACATGTAGAGAGGAATGAACAAAATAGAATGACTTCGAGAGTGTATAAATCTGTAGTGGAGGGAAGGCGGGGTAGGGGTTGGAGGGAGGGGGTAAACGAGGTTTTGTATGTGAGGGGCTTGGACTTCCAGCAAGCGTGCGTGAACATTTTAGATAGGAGCGAATGGAGACAAATGGTTTTTAGGACTTGACGTGCTGTTGGAGTGTAAGCAAGGTAACATTTATGAAGGGATTCAGGGAAACCGGCAGGCCGGACTTGAGTCCTGGAGATGTTGCAGTTTTATAACTGTAGTGTAAGCACGCCTCCGGCAAGACAGTGATGGAGCGAGTGATGATGAAAGTCTTTCTTTTTAAGAACATAAGAAAGGAGGAACACTGCAACAGGCCTACTGGCCAATACTTGGCAGGTCCATGTCAAAACCAACCCACCAACAAAAATATTTGTCCAACCCATCCCCATCGCCATCCAAGCAACAAGCCCCATTGTGCAAGTCCCGTTCAAATCCAACCCCTCTCACTCACAAGAACAATGCAACAAGCCAACTGGTCCACACTAGGTAGGTCCCCCTAAAACCCAAAACCAATCCCACAAACAAAAACTCCTACCCAACCCATCTATTCCATCCATGGAATATGTTTTGATAATCAGGTCACTATAAAATAGGGTACTGAAGGAGCTGAAGCACCTGGTCCACCACAAGAGCACCAAAGGAGCTGAAGCACCTGGTCCATCACTAGGGCACTGAATGAGCCTTGGTGGGAAACGGCCGATGTGTTAATAAATAAATAAAAAAAATAATATACACACACAGACAGACAGACAGACACACACACAAAAGGCTTCTTCAGACAGCGTTCCTCAACGTTCGTCTGTGTCTAGACTATTATTGAGACGCCTTTCCATTTATGCATTACTCTTGAAGAAAAGTTTCTGGTAAAAATATATTTATATTACCTTCGCTCTTCTTCTATTTTCAATATAGTCTAAAACTTTTCATTTTTTCTTACGTCTTCTTTTGGTTTGAAATTTATACATGACCTTGTAGAAGCTTAAATAATGTGTAATTGTTTTACACATTTATGTTAAGATATCTTCGAAATATTTTTCCAAGCTAATATCCTCGAGAATGTCAAAAAAATTACTCCTATTTTTTAATTATTATTTATGTTGCTAATACCAAGTATATATCTCCTGGTGTGGGAAAATTAATGTCCAGGATTTCAACAGCATTGACTTATTGGGTTGAGCTTTACAACCAAAAGTGTTCCCTTGGCGACCTGTGGCACTCGATATTTGTGTGCAGTTCACAGACGAATAAAATACCGAGAGATTGATAAATAAAGGAAGGTAGAGCGAACACTTTATTAAGACAATATTTCCTTCGATGACAAAGCTTTTTCATCTAGAATAACTTGGTCACCAAGCTATATGAAGTGTTTACTCTCTTTTTGTAACTTTTTTTTTACAGTTACACATTTTACAGTTACACATTATAATGTTTTTTGAACTCTAAAATATTATTTCAAATGCCTGGTCTGATTTATCCTAAAATTAAAATTTGTGACGACTCTGTTTTAACTTTTGAGTCTGTTGGAGAGTTAAGTTACAGCTCCTGGATTTCATGAGGATGTTGAGTAAGAGCTCTAGGGCCTCTGGGGATGATGAGTTATGGCCCCTGTAGCTAATGGACCAGTGGCTTCCTCAGAACGGTACAGAGATTAATGAGGATTGTATTAATGTTGGTAGAATTACCGAAAATATGTTAAATAAAAGGACACCAATGCAACTAATGTGACATTTTATTTGTGACAACGTTTCGCTCTCCAGGAGCTTTGTCAAGTTGTTGGACTTGTGTCCATTTAATTAACATGAATGAGGATGCTGAGTTATAGATCCGGATCAACTGGAGGGTGTTGAGCTGCAGCTCTTGGATTTCACGAGAACGATGGAAGATGAGGAGTAGTTTGAGGTAATCAGTCCCTCAGAAGTGAAGTGAAGCAGTATGGACTGAAGAAGTCACTGGCTGTGGAAACGTTTCCTCACTAATAAACAAACACAAGTGTCTCAGTTTTCCTACAACTTACTCCAACACTCCTTCCATGTCCTCACAACTCACTCTCCTACAGTTTATTCCGAGAACAATCTAACTCACACACTCATTTCTAGATAGTTCTAATATTCCCCAAAGTCTCTGTTACCCATCTCTAACACAGACATATCCTCTTCTCTAGTGCATGAGAAACGAAGAAAAAAGGAAAAAGGCAGTGAAATAACTTTCTGCTATTTTTGATTCGTACTGATATTTCTCTTGCGATATAGTTGAGATTCGAGACCTTGGTCAGCAAAGGCCATAGATGCCTCTCTTGGCTGTGCTGCAACCACAATAAATATAGTTTGGTGCACAATTGTAAACATTCTGCCTAATGCGAAGTATTTGTATATACCAGGTACAAAGACGTTGCAGTCTTGAAACTCTTGGTCAACAAGCGAATTGCCTACAGAATAAATTAGATCATTAACTTTATGCATGCAAGCAGTGTTTTTAACTCAAAGAAAATAAATTAAAAATTGTGTTGTTTGTATCACTAGGTGCGCGTGGGCGACACACCGCTGATGTCTGGTAACTTCTCAACCTTCACTCTCTTTTCCACTTACAAAATCTACTACAGTGACACCTATGGAAACGTCTCCTGCCACAGGAAGGATGGTGTAGCTGGCAGGTATATCAGCATACAGCGAGTTACTCCAGAAGATGACATGTTGTGTCTCGACGAAGTCAACGTGTTCGTTTTGAAACAATAAAAATTATGGCTTTTAGTTATAGTTGTTTAAAAAAAATATTTTAGGCACATGTAAGTGAAATTTACAAATATTCAACGAACAATATTTTGGTTAACTTGAAATAAATGTTTTGGGATGGTAGAAAGGTATAATGTGAAGGTAAATGGAAATAATAGGATACAGAAGAATATTAGGATGATACAGAGGAATATTAGGATGATACGGAGGAATATTAGCATGATACAGAGTAGTATTGTACAAGAATAGTATACAATAACAACAAGATGAAAATTAAGACACATGTGTAACATCTGGGTATCTTTATTGTAGACGTTTCGCCATCCAGTGGCTTTATCAATACAAAATTTTGTATTGATAAAGCCACTGGTTGGCGAAACGTTTACTATAAAGATACCCATAGTAGTATTGGAGAGGAATGTTAAGCAGATGTTTACGATTGGAAATACTGGTGAATGTTTGTTTCACAACTATAGTGAACACCCGAAAATATTATTTGTAGGAAAATATCTGAAAGACATAAAAGAATTGGATGAAATATATAACCTTAAGTCTTAAGTCACTGAAAGTCTGGATGATCCTTGTCGTGCCGATTAGGTAAAACTGGCCAATTAGCAAGAACTCATCTAAAATTAAGTCCTTTCTAAAATTTTCTCTTATACGTTTAAAGATATATGTTTTTCATTTATGTTAATGTAAGAATTTAAAATTTTGTACCAAGAGAAACTTTGAAAACCTACCTAACCTTATTACAACAAGCGCAATTTAATTTAGCCTAACCAAACTAAATATATTTTAGATACGTTAACATTAATTTAATAATAAACAAACACAATGAAATATATTTTTTTCGTTATGTTCAGAATGATTTTGGCGAAATTATTGCATACACAAATTTTCACTTGACTTATATGGCAAGGTGAGCGTTGCTATTTAAGCCAAAATGCAAGTTTTACCTAATGCACGACATATATATATATATATATATATATATATATATATATATATATATATATATATATATATATATATACACGTATATATATATATGTGTGTGTGTGTGTGTACTCACCTAGTTGTACTCACCTAGTTGTGGTTGCAGGGGTCGATACATAGATCCTGGCCCCGCCTCTTCACTGGCCGCTACTGGGTCACTCTCCTGCGCCATGAGCTTTATCATACCTCTTCTTAAAGCTGTGTATGGAACCTGCCTCCACTACATCGCTTCCCAAGCTATTCCACTTCCCGACTACTCTGTGACTGAAGAAATACTTCCTAACATCCCTGTGATTCATCTGAGTCTTCAACTTCCAACTGTGTCCCCTTGTTGCTGTGTCCCATCTTTGGAACATTCTGTCTCTGTCAACCTTGTCAATTCCTCTCAGTATTTTATATGTCGTTATCATGTCCCCCCTATCTCTCCTGTCCTCCAGAGTCGTCAGGTGTGTGTGTGTGTGTGTGTGTGTACCCACAAACGAGTGGTATTGATCAATAACAACACTGCGACTAGCCAAGGATTTGAATCCTTGGCTAATCGCATGCTGCTTTGGCCCGCCTCATGGTGAGCGAAAACCACATGACGCTCTAACCCACAGGACCACCAAATCCTACAGGAATCATGCACCCAGCAGAGCTAGGTGTTTTACCGTGATCCGAGGACATATGGTGGTGTGGGTGCTTCTGAGCTAATTTCATTCTCCTTCCCGTTTGGTGTACTAGCCTCAACAAGCACCCAGCTCTCTTAGGTGCGTGATTCTTGTAGGATTTGGTGGTCCTGTGTGTTAGAGAGTCATGTGGTTTTCGCTCACCATGATGCGGGCCAAAACAACATGGGTTCAAATCCTTGGCTAGTCAGTGTTGCTATATATATATATATATATATATATATATATATATATATATATATATATATATATATATATATATATATATATATATATATTGTGTGTGTCTCTTATATATCTCTTATACGTTTAAAGATATATTTTTTTCATTTATGTTAATGTAATAATTTATTATTTTGTACCAAGAGAAACTTTGAAAACTTACCTAACCTTATTACAACAAGCGCAATTTAATTTAGCCTAACCCAACTAAATATATTTTAGATACGTTAACATTAATTTAATAATAAAGAAACACAATGAAATATATTTTTTCGTTATGTTCAGAATGATTTTGGCGAAATTATTGCATACACAAATTTTCACTTGTCTTATATGGCAAGGTGAGCGTTGCTATTTAGGCCAAAATCGCAAGTTTACCTAATTGGTCAACGACATATATATATATATATATATATATATATATATATATATATATATATATATATATATATATATATATATATATATATATATATATATATATATAAAATTTTTAAAAAGGACTTAATTTTAAATGAGTTCTGCTAAATAACAAAAAAGGCACAATACCGTGACTGGAACAATACACACACAACCCGCACATATAAAAGAGAGGAGCTTATGACGACGTTTCGGCCCGACTTGGACCATTTACAAAGTCACACTAACACACAGAGACAGTGGAAGGGTATTTATAGGCAGGCAGACAGGGGAGGGTACAAGAGAGGGGGGTAATAATGGAGTAAGTAGTGGAAGTAGTAGTAGTAATAGTAGTAGAGGAGACAGTCATATTCTAGGAAAGGAGCACTGCAATGAGGCTAGCGGCCCGCAAGGGTGGGACGAGAACACAGAGGGAAGAAAGGCGAATAAAATGAAGGACAAATACAAGGCAAAAGAAAAGAAAGAAAGGAAAACTAATAAGAGAAAAAAGGAGAAGGGGGAAGAGAAGAAAGGGGAAGGAATCAGGTTAAGTCACGGGTGTTCTAAAGTTTAGAGCATTTAACAATGTAATGAGAGAGGAAAGCATCAACAGAGACAAAGCCAGGGCTAAGATTCATACAGGGAAAGTTGTGTCTAAGGGAGGATTCAACCAGACGGCGACTATGAAAGTTAGACGTAGGGTAGACAGTTTTAGCAGAAGACCAATCAATAGGATGACTATGATCTCTGACATGACAGAAAAGAGCATTATTAGTGTCGGCCTAACACTATTTTTGTGCTCCCTGAGTCTGTCAGAAAGAGATCGGCCAGTTTCTCCGAAGTACTGAAGAGGACAGGAGGAGCAAGAAATAGAGTAGACAAGGAGAATCTGTGGAGGGAGGGGAGGTATGAACTAGATTAGTGCGAATTGACCAGTTTTACCTATTCGGCACGACCATGTATGTGTGTGTGTGTGTGTTTGCTCTCCTCCCCCAAAATCGCACAATCATGAAATTACGCCGAAAAAAACAAAGAAAAAACGTGGTAATAAAAGCCAACGTTTAAAGGTTGTAACAACAGTGGCAGACAGACAAGTTTAGACACCAGTGAACAATGCTGACAGCCGCCGGCACGCTATCATGCATAAGCTGATAGATACTGCTGTTAATTGTTAAAGCTGCTATACCATGAAATTCACAAAAATCGTATCAAAACAAAATATGTATGAAACGCGCAACCTGTGACGCTATCAATATGCAGAGACTCGGTGCGATTTAAATACCCCTAAAATGGCTCAGGAATTATTAATCCAAAATTTAAACTCCAAAATAATGTGAATAAATGTAATTTTTTTGAGCAATCTTCTCAAATTCAAAGTTTTCTAATACACTTATTTTGCGACCCCACTCAGTTTTTGAAAGGAACCCTTATTGGTGTTTTATAGCATGTTTAAAACACATTGACTGTATTTTGAAGTCGCATCCTATCATATAAAATATTGTGTAATGTTGGATTTATGCCCTAGTCTTCTGTATGTCTGCCCACCCTACGTGATATGCAGGGGCCGTCTAGCGACCCTGGCATAAGAGAGCCGTGGGAGTTACCCTTGGAGGCGGAGATGGGGAACTACCAGGGTGTAAGAGACGTCCTCTTTCTCTTGAAGACAGCATACATCCTCCAGTGTGCTTGCATGATGTGTCTAAGTAGGAGTGCTGATAATGTCTATTGTACGTATATACCACAGCAATCATCACAGAATGTTTCAGTGTAAGCGTCCTGAAATATTCTGTGATGATAGCGGTGGTACATATATGGGGGAAGCTGTAAACTTGCTATAAGGATCCTGCTGAACTCACAGCTAATATTTTGAAACCGTTTATGAGTAACTATCCCGGGTGATGGCGTGTGGAGTAACTAAGGAAATAGTGTGATGCATTTAAGGGGACTAGCCTCGTTGCAAACGTTTGCACTTTCTCTAATTTCTTGACGTGTTTGACCAGGTGTGGGTTCCATACTGGTGTTGCATACTCCAGTACGGGTCTGACGTACACGGTGTACAGTGTAGTGAATGATTCCTTATATATACTTCGAAACGATATTCTCAGGTTTGGCAGGCATCTATATGCTGCAGCAGTTATTTGGTTAATGTCTGCCTCCGGAGATGTGTTCGGTATGATGCTCACTCCAAGATCCTTTTCCTTGAGTAAGTTTTGCAGCCTTTAGGCTGTACCCTGTCTCCTTTGCCCTTCTCCAAACTTCATGATTTTGCACTTGCTGGGGTTACACTCCAGGAGACATTTGTCAGACCAGGCTTGCATCTTATCCAGATCCCACTGTAGGCTTACCTGTTCCTCATCCATTTGCAGTCTCCCCATTAGCCTCACATCGTCTCATTCACATATACAAGATACAGCACCGGCCCCAGGACTGACCCTTGCTGAACCCCACTCGACAAATGCACCCACACTGACACTTCGTCACGTACCAATACACGTTGTTTCCTTCCTGTCAGGTATTCTCTGGTCCATTACAGTACTTTCCCTGCTATTGCTGCCTGCTCCTCTAAGTTTTTAACCGGTCTTTTGTGTGGTACTGTGTCGAAAGCATTCTTACAGTCCAAGATGATGCAGGATACCTATCCCTTTTTCTCTTGTCTTACTTCTGTTACTTTGTCGTAGAACTCCAGTAGGTTTGTGAAGCAGGCGTTTCCTTCCCTGAAGCCATACTGGTTGTCATGTATGAGCCTGTTCCTTTCTAGGTGCTCCACCACTCTTCTCCTGATAATCTTCTCCATGACTTTACATACTATATATGTCAGAAACATGTCTGTAGTTTAGTGCTGCCTGTCTGTTTCCTTTCTTAAAAATCGGGACTAAGTTTGCTGTCTTCCATACCTCATGCAGTTGCCCCTTTTCCATAGATTTTCCACAGTACATCTGCTCCCTCTCTCAGGACCCACTGCCTTCGAGGTATCTAGTTTTCCCTAGTACTTTTTTCATTTCCTCGGTTGTGTGCAGTGTGTCCAGAACTTGCTGGTACACCCTACCACCTTGCTTTACTGGATGCCTCTTTGTTTTCACTCTGAGAACCTCCATGAATCGTGAGTTGAGCTCTTCACACACTTCCTGGTCGATCCCTTTGAGTTTCCATCCTTTCGTCAGCCTGATTACCTGGTCCTTGAGTGTTGTTGTCCTCCTGATGTGGCTGTAAAACAATTCTGAATGAGATTTGCCTTTTGATGCTATGGCATTCTCGTATTGACGCTGGGCCTCTCTCCTTATCCATGCTCATTCATTTCTGACTCTTCGGCTCATCTCCCTGTTTTCCTGGGTCCTTGCCTTCTATACTTTTTCCATACTTTAGCACACTTGGCTTTGGCCTCTCCACACCTCTTGATAAACCATGGGCTCACTCTGGTCTTCCTGTTGCCCCTTGCCATGAGCTTCTTCACTGCCTCCCTGGACTTTGTGGTCACGTGTTCCATCATTTCGTTTACTGTCTTCCCATCTACCTCTCTTACCCACTCTTACTCATGCAGGAATTGCCTCATACCTGTGTACTCCCCTTTTTTGAAGTTTTGTTTCTCCTGTCCTTCTCGTGCTGCTTCACTCTCCATTGTTAACTCTACTATTTATTCGGAACTCAGGACCACATGATCGCTAGTGCTTAGGGGCCTTTCTTGTGTGCTATCCACTAAGTGTTTGAATTCTTCAATGTGAATACGAGGTCCAGCCTTGCTGGTTCACAACCACCTCTCTCTCTCTCTCTCTCTCTCTCTCTCTCTCTCTCTCTCTCTCTCGGCCATGATGAGTAACTTTACTCTTCTCATGTGGGCCTTTCTGGCTACCTCGGCTACTGCATCCACTATCGCTCACTGCTATCATTACTTTTGGACCCCCACTTTGAAGTGTTCCTACTCTGTAATCATCTGCTACACCTCTGACTAGTCCTTCCATTTTCTCAAAGCTCCATTGGTTTTTGATGAGCTGTGCAGCTCCTCCTTTTCCCTCTGTTCCCCCTGTCTTTCCTCAGTATCTGATATCCAGGTGGGAAGATTGCATCTGTTATCACCTACGTGAGCTTTGTCTCTGTGAGTGCTGTGTCCAGGGATGCCTCAGTGTTTCTTTCCTGCCACTTCTCACTCTTATTGGTTATTTCATCTGCCTTGGTGTAGCTTCCTTTCTAGAACTGTATTCTAGGGGGTGGGAGTAGTTGGTGCAGACTGTGGGTGTGGTAGACAGGTCTGAATATATTGGTAGGTTGCTGTTGTGGTGGTATTAGTGCTAAAGGGTGGGACTGTGGATATGAAGTGTGGCTTGGTTCTGGTTATTGTGTTTGGTTGGTGTGGAGTGGTACGAGTTGATAGGAATGCTGTGCGAGGTTCTTTAAGTGGTTGTGCTTGTTTTCCCCAAGGCTGCGTTCCCCGGTCTGTCGGTACCTGCTATGTCTTCTCTTTCTGCCTCTGATGTCTACTTACTATTTCTTTCAGTTGTTCCCTTTCTTTTTGTATTCTGTCACAGTCGAGGTACTCTCACTGGTATTTTGTGTGTACTCGCTTAGTTGTGGTTGCAGGGGTCGATTCACAGTTCCTAGTCCCTCCTCTTCACTGGCCGCTGCTTGGTCACTCTTTCTGCTCCATGAGCTTTATCATACCTCTTCTTAAAGCTATGTATGGATCCTTCCTCCACTACATCACTTCCCAGACATTTCCACTTCCTGACTCTTATGTGACTGAAGAAATACTTCCTAACATCCATGTGATTCATCTGAGTCTTCAACTTCCAACTGTGACCCCTAGTTGCTGTGTCCCGTCTCTGGAGCATCATATTTCTGTCCACCTTGTCGATTCCTCTCAGTATTTTATATGTCGTTATCATATCCGTCTTATCTTTTCTGTCCTCCAGTATGTGTGTACCCACTAATTTGTACTTTCTTATTTGTGGTTGCAGGAGGTCGAATCATGGCTCTGCCTCTTCACTGATCGCTACTAGGTCTTCTCTCTCTCCCTGCTCCATGAGCTTTATCAAACCTTGTCTTAAAACTATGTATGGGTCCTGCCTCCACTACATTACTTTCCAGACTTCCACTTCCTGACAACTCTGTGACTGAAGAAATACTTTCTAACATCCCTGTGACTCATCTGAGTCTTCAACTTCCAATTGTGTCCCCTTGTTTCTGTGTTCCATCTCTGGAACATCCTGTCTCTGTCCACCTAGTCAATTCCTTGCAGTATTTTATGTTATTATCATGTCTTCCCTAACCCTCCTGTCCTCCAGTGTCGTGAGGCCGATTTCCCTTAACCTTTCTTCGTAGGACATTTCCCTTAGATTTGGGACTAGTCTTATTACAAACCTTTGCACTTCCACTAATTTCTTGACGTGCTGCATACTCCATTATGGGCCTGATGTACACGGTGTACAGAGTCTTGAACGATTCCTTTCTGAGGTATCGGAATGCTATTCTTAGGTTTGCCAGGCGCCCATGTGTTGCAGCAGTTATGTGGTTGATGTGCGCCTCAGGAGATGTGCTCGGTATTATACTCACCCCAAGATCCTTTTCCTTGATTGAGGTTTGCGGTCTTTGGCCACCTATCCTATACTCTGTCTGGGATCTTCTTTGCCCTTTCCCGATTTTCATGACTTTGCATTTGAAGGGGTTAAATTCAAGGAGCCAGTTACTGGACCAGGCTTGCAAAATGTCCAGGTCTCTTTGTAGTCCTGCCTGATCCTTATCCGATTTAATTCTCCTCATTAAACTCACATCATCTGCAAACAGGGACACTTCTTAGTCTATCCTTTTGGTCATGTCATTCACATATACCAAAAACAGCACTGGTGCTAGGACTGACTCCTGTGGAACACCGCTCGTCACAGACGCCCACTCTTACACCTCGTCACATACCATGACTCGTTGTTGCCTCCCTGTCAGGTTTTATCTGATCCAATGCAGTTCCTTTCCTGTTATGCATGCCTGACCCTCTAGCTTTTGCATTAATCTCTTGTGAGTAACTGTGTCGAAGGCCTTCTTACAGTCCAATAAAATGCAATCTACCCACCCCTCTCTCTCGTGTCTTATTTCCGTTACCATGTCATGAAACTCCAGTAGGTTTGTGACACAGGATTTCCCTTCCCTGAAACCGTGCTGGTTGTCGTTTGTAAGCTTGTTCCTTTCTAGGTGCTCCACCACTCTCCTGATAATCTTCTCCATGACATTGTATACTATACACGTCAGTGACACTGGTTTGTAGTTTAGTGCCTCGTGTCTATCTCCTTTCTTAAAAATGTGTGTGTGTGTGTGTGTACTCGCCTAGTTGTGGTTTCAGGGATCGAGACTTAGATTCAGGCCCCGCCTCTTCACTGTGTGTGTGTGTGTGCGTGCGCGCTCGTGTGTGTGTATTTCTAGATAGAAGTTGGTAGACATGATACCCAGGGAGATACTTCCGATTTGTCATTTTAGTGTGAAACGGAAGGTAGTTAAATATTATAAACTCTGGCAGTATTACTAGTTTTTTGTTTCATAAACACATAAGAAGAAAGGTAAATGTTGCAGTTAATACTAACATTCATTATTCACTACATGCATGTCAATATACGTATACATGTGTGTGTTTACACATTCATTTGAGTTTTCTTCTGAATTCCTTAATAGCCATTCGCTTGTACCATATACTTCAAATTTCTTTGGAAAGTGGGAGAGGGAGGGAGAGAGAGAGAGAGAGAGAGAGAGAGAGAGAGAGAGAGAGAGAGAGAGAGAGAGAGAGAGAGAGAGAGAGAGAGAGAGAGAGAGAGAGAGAGAGAGAGAGAGAGAGAGAGAGAGATTTAAAGAGTTACGCGAATGCTGTAGGAGTATTGAACTGAGAGAATATTTGTTGTGAGAGACTTATTTGCTGAAATGGAAGTGACTGTTGTAGAGGGCAGCACAGTAGGTATGTTTTGAGCACCAAGGGCAAGTGATAATGGAGGCCTCTAACAGAATTATGTTTGGAAATAGGTTTAGTAATAGCTAATACTTATTTTAAGAAAAAAATATAATTTAGTTTAAGAGGAGTGATGTAGCGTGCAATAACATCAGTTTACTGGATTATGTATTAATATCTACCTGCCTGGAGTCTACCTGGAGGGTGTTCCGGGGGTCATCGCCCCCGCGGTCCGGTCCATGACCAGGCTTCCCGGTGGATCAGGGCCTGAGCAACCAGGCTGTTACTGCTAGTAGCACATAATCCAAAGTACAAACCACAGCCAGGCTGGACAGGTACAGATTTTATAAAGTTGATTGGTAGATATATGGGTGAACATGTTTTTAGTGACTGATATACCAGATTATCATTTAGTGGCAGCTTCAATGAGAATAAAAGGCAGATTACGTACAAGGATTCAGTGGATAATAGAAGAGACAGGTAGTGAGAGACATATGCAACTGTTAGTAGAAAGGTGAGGGTAGAGAGAATACAGCTGATAAGGAACAGGTAGATAAGGTATGGAACAGATTTAAGAATACTGTGCTAGAGGAACAAAAAATAGTGGAGGGTGGGTAAGACGGGGTGGATGCTGAATGACAGCCAATGATGACTTAAAGAGGATGGTGAGAAAAATATAGCAAACGAGAGATTCTTACCTTGTAAAAACGATAGACAGAAAGCAGAGTATGGGAAGAGAAATACAGGTACAAAGAGTATTAGGGAGCACAAGCCACTTTTTAGTCCCAGCAATTTTTTCAAAGCAAGAAAAGTCTAGTGAACAAATAGCTTTATAGTAAAAAATAAATAGGGGGAGAGGTTAGATGGGAAAAAAGACGGTACTGGTAAGATGGAGAGAATTCTTTAAGATGTTAAATGAGGATGATGGACATGACGCAGTGATACTATGCCTTAGGCAGGGAGGAATAATACCTGGTTTGGAGCAAGGAAGAACCAGAAGTGATTTTAGGTTAAGTGCATAAGGCAATGGGTGGAATAAAAGAGGGTAATGCAGCTGGGACAGATTATATTAAGACTCAGATGTTCAAAGCAGCCTGGGATATAGTCGTGGAGAGGTATGTGTATTTATTTCTTATGTACATGAAAGAATGACAGGTATAGAGCGTGCATACTTCCTCTGTACAAGGTAAAGAGGACAAGGAAGAGTGTGAGAACTATAGAGAAGCAACCTGTTGAGTGTCTGGGTAAAGAGTACCTTAGCAATATTGTTGAAAGAGTTATGGGTAAACAGAAAGAATTAAAATGAAACTAGGGAAATTTAGAGTGTGAGATGTGTTGACCAAGTGTTTCCATTGAAACATATAAATGAACAATTCTTAAATAAAAGTAAGGAACTTTTGTCGTATTTTTTTATTTACAAAAGACATATCATAGGATGGATGCGGAGTTATGTGGGAGATGATACAAATGTATAGAAGAGGTAGTAAGCTTTTAAGAGCAGTGAAGAGATTTTATGAGTAAGACTCAGGTTAGTGTATGCAGGACAAATGGGGACCCTTTTCCATGTTACCATGGTTATTTAATATATTTATAGATGGGTTTGTAAAATAAATGCTAGGATGTTGGGGAGAGGTGTCTCGTTGAAAGATAGAGTGTGATACGAGGTGGGTGTTGACACAGTTATTTTAGGAGAATTTGAAGAGAAGTTGAAAATGTTGGTGAACGAGCAAATTAAAAATGACCACAGAGTAAAGCAAGATGATTAGAGTAACAAAACGCTTAGGCAATAAAAATCTGGCTATGAGCTTGGAAGCAAAGAATATAGGGCAAGTGAATGTATTTATGTATTTGAAAATGTGAGCAAATGGGCTTGTAGAGACAAAGTGACATTGAAGTGATGAATGGAACTGGTAGGTGAAGAAATGAGGAGAGTATCCTGGTATAGTAGAGCCAACCCACCAATATGGGTGTTACGTATGGGCTTTAAATGCTGCAGTGAAGGGAAGACTGGAGACAGAGGGGATGCCATTTTTTAAAGCAATGTGTGGTGTGAATACTATGCAAAAATTTAGAGTATGGTACAAAGTTACAAAGAGTATTATTCATAAAACAGTAAAACAGTACTTCTTGGAGCGTTAGTGACTGTGAGCGGAGAAACGATAGCTGAGATACTTTTGGTATTTAGATAAAAATAAACAAGACAGTCTGTTCAAGAGGATTGATAAATCCAGGTCTGTAGATAAATGGTTCAGAGGTTACATATACCTTATGATCTTTCAACATTTCTTCTCTGCCGGGAGCTAGAACATCCATTCTTGTGTACATTAGAGCAGGTTTGTAATTTGTATCTTATAAATAGGTCAGTTGCTAAATGAAAAACTTTTGAAACATTTAGATAGTATTTTCGCCAAAACATTTAGATATTTTCGCAAAACGTTTAGATATTATTTTGGCTAAACGTTTCCACATTAGATACCCAAGTGTTACACAAGTGTAGCTTAGTCTTTGAAATTGATGGCATCAAAAGCCGTCTGACAATGTAAGAATATTCTTACTTATTCTTCTCCTTCGTGTCTGATCTTAGGCAGGATTTATATATTTTTCAAAGCAAAGGCGCTTATGAAAAAAATGTGATTGTGTGTGTTTGTGAAAGTGAATGTGTGAAAGTGTGTGGACAAATATACCAATTTTTCTGTGCGTGTGAATATGTGGAAATGAGAGAGCGAAAGGTTGGCATGTGCAGAGGCAACCAATACGTCCTGAGTGTCCCTCTGTTGGCCTATTATTATCGAGAAATATGCAAGTCTCAATTTACTAAATTAAAAATTAATAATTTATGTTTATTTGACTGCAATTTCAGTTCGATCATACAACATTTTTGGGAAACGATATGAAGCATAATACTGAAGAAATAATAACCCAGGTTGTGACAGAAACTCAGAAGATTAATTGATGTGTGTATTTCGATCCCCTTCTGGGATTCCCTTCTGGGATCCTCTTCTGGGATCCTCTTCTGGGATCTTCTGGAATCCTCTTCTGGAATACCCTTCTGGAATCCCCTTCTGGGATCCTCTTCTGGGATCCTCTTCTGGGATCCTCTTCTGGGATCCTCTTCAACTACATACTGAATCGTAAATTTCGTCGTGGACAATAATGTTATCCTTCAGACAATAATGTTATCCTTCAGACAATAATGTTATCCTTCAGACAATAATGTTATCTTACAGACAATAATGTTATCCTTCAGACAATAATGTTATCCTTCAGACAATAATGTTATCCTTCAGACAATAATGTTATCCTTCAGACAATAATGTTATCCTTCAGAAACCTGATTTGGGGTAAAAATCAAGATTATTAATATGAATGAATATGTCAAACATTTTCATATAGTTTATTGGTAATAATGCTCTTTTGAGCTCAATGATCACAAGGAGCTAATCAAATCAACCTCACTGGCTTGTAAGTTTCTTAAAACTCACAGGCCAGTGCGCTAACCACTCGACCTGTGAGTTTCATGACTTACTGGACATGGGTTCAAACCCCACCCGTTCCGTGATTTGTCTGGGAAAGCTTTAAATACACATCGAATCACCAAAAGATAATATTAAAAGTACAATAGAAGTTCAGGCGAAGCCAAACATTTTAGATACTAATAAATTTTTTGATAACGGAGCAAAAAGTTCAGCCCAATTGAAGGTTTGGAATATATGTTTATTTTTTTCTGAAAAATTCAGTTTAGTCGTTGAACGACTTCGAGTAAATTAGGAGAAAACAACTATATTTCTAAATGTTGGATAAGGTCAATATTGGTTAATACAGATGATTTTAAAGACACGTAATTCATTAAAATAGGTTATGAATTGTTTAGAGGAAATGAACAAAATAATTTACACATATATTTACATATACATTTACACATACAATTACAGATGCATTTGCACTGCATCGTCTTAAGTGATTTTTATTAAATTGGTGGACTATTTCCACACTGTCCCACACATTCGCAGCATTCACTGCAGATGTGTGCAACACTGTGGAAATAACGTTTTGCAACATCTGCAGGAAGCACACAAGTACTTGCTGCTTCTGCAAGAACAACACATATCACACAGCAGGTCTGGTGGTGAAGGAGTCATATCTGTTATGATGGGAACAACATAATCAGCCTCAGGCTGGAACCCATAATCCTCCTCGTTGAGCACTCACCACCAAGTGCTTGGTGGTGAGCTCGGTGGAAGAGGCTTGCAAGGTCCACAGCCTAGTGTACAATGACCATAGCCACATCGCCGTCATCACCAGCATAACCTGGACACCACCTGCCTCAGATAAACATTTAGCAAGTTTATAAGGTTCTGGTTGCTACGTGCTTCATCACTGCTTTTCTGAGACACTTCAGTGAGGCAAATCTTTAGGACATAAGTCTACTACCAATATCAAGTGTTGGGCAAAAACACTTGGGCCCATGCAAGGAGTAAGTTTCCAGCTTCTGGATCTCTTGATGGTGTTGAGTTATAGCTCCTGGGTCTCTGGAGGGAATTAATTTGTGGCCTCTCTGCCCCTCTTGAGGGTTGTGAGGTACAGCTGTTGGGCCTCTGGCATGTACTTCCACTTATCCTCATCATCTTTTAAGTGTCTGTGCCATCAAATTACGTTTTTTTCAAACCTTTCGTAACTTCTCCAGTAACTCCAGCAACTTTTCTATTAAATAACTAAGGCACCGCATCATCTGCAAACAACAACTGTGACAATTTCCTTTACATATAAGAATCATAACCTTTCTAATTTATCAATAAATTACCGTTTAAGGTCACACCTCTCATCAAACATATAACATTCACCGCCTTCCTAACTCATTCAACAACCACGGTGATATTAACATGCATATCCATGACAAAGTTTTGCTACAAAGGTATTTTGTGAGCCTAAAATGTTTACAAAATGTCAATTTTTGTTGCTGTTTACTTTCAACTTTATTCACAGCAGCAAGAAATAGTCTGCGGAAAACATTTATGATTCATTTCATATTTATAAAACCAATTAGCTAAAAAGGTGGACGTAGCATGCGTGTGAGAACAAGGTGTGAGAGACCAAGGTGTGAGAGACCAAGGTGTGAGAGACCAAGGTGTGAGAACAAGGTGTGAGAGACCAAGGTGTGAGAGACCAAGGTGTGAGAGACCAAGGTGTGAGAGACCAAGGTGTGAGAGACAAGGTGTGAGAGACCAAGGTGTGAGAGACCAAGGTGTGAGAGACCAAGGTGTGAGAGACCAAGGTGTGAGAGACCAAGGTGTGAGAGAACAAGGTGTGAGAGACCAAGGTGTGAGAGACCAAGGTGTGAGAGAACAAGGTGTGAGAGACCAAGGTGTGAGAGACCAAGGTGTGAGAGAACAAGGTGAGTGTGAGAACAAACACCACAGAGTGAGTCCTGTCACTCTCCCGATTGACTTAATGCTTGCATTTTCTTATTTAAAATTTCTATGTATAACAAACACACCAATGTTGAGTCAATCACGCTAGTAATGCTTAACCAATAACACACACACACACACTGGAAAGTGAGGTAGTGGAGGCAGGAACCATACATAGCTTTAAGACGAGGTATGATAAAGCTCATGGAGCAGGGAGAGAGAGGACCTAGTAACGATCAGTGAAGAGGCGGGGCCAGGAGCGGAGTCTCGACCCCTGTAAACATAATAGGTGAGTACACACACACACACACACAGAGACATGAAGAATTTCCTGCATGAGGTTCAGTGGGAAAGATGACTGGTGGGAAAATCGGTAAATCGGAAGCAGAGGAGAGGTTCGTACCCAAGGGCAACAGTAATAATGGGAAGACCAGAACGAGTTCTTAGTTCACCCAAAGGTGTAGAGGCCAAAACTAAGTCCGCTAGAGAATGGAAAAAGAATAGAAGACAAAGGACCCAGGAAAATATGGAGATTAGTCGAAGAGCCAGAAACGAATATGGTCAGATAAGGAGGGAAGCCTAGCGCCAATATGAAAATGAGACAGCATCGAAAGCCAAGTCTAACCGGAAGCTGTTATACAGGCAGATCAGGAGGAAAACAATGGTTAAGGACCAGCTAATAAGGCTGGGGAAGGAAGGAGGGAAGCTCACAAGATTCGACCGAGAAGTATGTGAAGAGCTCAACATGAGATTTAAGGAAGTATTTTTAGTGGAGACAAAAAAGACTCTAGAAAGCTGGAATGGTGGGTACACCAACAAGTGCTGGACACACTACACACAACCGCGGAGGTGAAGAGGCCGCTAAGTGAACTAGATATTATCTCAAAAGGTGGTGGAACAAGACATCTCTCCGAGGGTGGTAGATATGTTGAGCCCAATTGTTAGATTTTGTTTTAACTTTAATGTTAAAAACAATATAGATTTAGTGGATAGATAAGCACCATCACTAATTTAAATCATTACAATATGGTTAGCTTTGGTGTTACTTCTTTGTTCACAAAAGTTGCAGTTTATGATTTATTAAGTTTCCTATCCAAAGAACAGATTACCATTGACAATACCTACTACAAATGAGCTTATTAAACTTTGTAATATTGATGCAAAGTTTGTGTTTAACGGCGAGTTTTGCACTCAGAAGTTTGGTATGGCAATGGGAAATTCTCTCTCACATGTCTTTAGTAATTTGTATATGGAATATTTTGAGATAAGATTGCTTAACAAAATCCTTCCCAATAGAGCTAAGTTATATAGATATGTTGATGATATTTTATGTCTTATGCCTAAGAATATACTTGTAAAAAATTTCCTTGTTAAATTAAATAATCTAATTCATTCCATATATTTTACTGTTGAGCTTGAACAAAATAACTCAATGCCTTCTGTAGATGATTTAATTAAGGGGACCATGATTTTAAATTTAAAATTTACAAAAAATCAACAAATAACTGTTCCTATGTACACTGTTATTCTTCACATCAAGATAAAGGTAAACTGTCTGTATTCTCATCAATTTTTTGAGAACTTTGCATATTTGCAGCCCATAGTTCATAGATGAAGAAATCTCGAAAATTTATGAAATAGGTAATGATCTAAAAAACCCAGAAACTTAATTTATAAATCTTTCAAAATTGCTAGAAATTGTTTTTACAATTCAAAAAGGGACAACTAACCTTATTCAAATAAAAATATGTTGGTTCTTCCTTACCATGAAAACTTTCTTGATATCCCTTCTATACTCAAGAATTTTAATATCAAAGTTGTGTTTAAAAACCTCAATTGATACAGTAAAAAAAAAAAAAACTTTTGATAAAAAATTCCCCCAGAAATGTTGATGGCGTGTCTACAAGATTCCATGTAATAAAAAGTAATAAAGTTTATTACTGTCAAACTGGGAAAAGTTTTGAACTAAGATTACAACAACATAAATATAACATTAGAAGTGGACAAGATTCTAATGCTCTGTTTATTCATGTGAGAGATTTTAACCATCCAATTGATTTTCAAAAAGCCAAGAAAGTTACATCAAGCAGGTCCATGGTCGAGAGAAATTGAATCAAGTTTCATAAAAAAAATAGTTTTGAAATTAATATGAATATTGTTTTAGGATTATACAGGTTAAATTCATTTATAATTAATAAAATTTGGGAAGAATTTAAGCTACATTAGACAAGTTAAAATCTTAAAAATCTTGGGTAGAATATAAGCTGTGCTTGACAGGTCCTGACTACCTACCTATATCATCATAAAAATGTCAGGTGTTATAAGTTGACCACGAGGTGTAATCTCGGTCTTATATGCCTTTCCATTAATCTTTTGTTTTTACAGGTCCTTGATAATGTGAGAAATCACGAACGTGCTTGAAAGTTCATTATTCCTTTCACAGTGATTGTTCTGCATATTATGATATCACCTGTTTACTGTGATCATATATATATATATATATATATATATATATATATATATATATATATATATATATATATATATATATATATATATATATATTTTCATAGTGGTTGTCTTACACACACACACACAAGCAGGACTTCAAACAGACCTGGACAAGCTTGACATCTGGTCTAGCAACTGGCTTCTCGAATTCAATCCCACCAAATGCAAAGTCATGAAGATCGGAGAAGGGAAAAGAAGACCGCTGACAGAGTACAGGCTAGGCGGACAAAGGCTACAAACCTCAGCAAACGAGAAAGACCTTGGGGTGAGTATAACGCCAAGCACGTCTCCGGAGGCACACATCAACCAGATAGCTGCGGCAGCATATGGGCGACTGACAAACCTAAGATTAGCGTTCCGTTACCTTAACAAGGAATCGTTCAAGACACTGTACACCGTGCACGTCAGGCCCATACTAGAATATGCAGCACCAGTCTGGAACCCACACCTGGTCAAGCACGGAAAGAAACTAGAGAAAGTGCAAAGGTTTGCGACAAGGTTAGTTCCACAACTCAGGGGACTGCCCTATGAAGAAAGGTAGAGGGAAATAGGACTAACAACACTGGAGGAAAGAAGGGTCAGAGGAGACATGATAACGACATACAAAATACTGCGGGGAATCGACAAGGTAGACAGTGACAGGATGTTCCAGAGAGAGAACACAGAAACAAGGGGACACAACTGGAAGCTGAAGACTCAGATGAGTCAAAGGGATGTTAGGAAGCATTTCTTCAGCCACAGAGTAGTCAGGAAGTGGAATAGTCTTGAGAAAGATATAGTGGAGGCAGGAGCCATACACAGTTTTAAGACGAGGTATGATAAAGCTCATGGAGCAGGGAGAACAGAGACCCAGTAGCGGACAGCGAAGAGGCGGGGCCAGGAGCTGAGTCTCGACCCCTGCAACCACAATTAGGTGAGTACACACACACACACACATATATATATATATATATATATATATATATATATATATATATATATATATATATATATATATATATATATATATATTTATTTATTATTTATATTGCACTTGCAGAATTACACAATTTAATTTGAAGATTTATTTTTAATTTATTTTCCTCGTGAGTCATAAAAAAAGGACAAAAAGAAAAACGAACTATTCTACTATCATTATATTTTCCCTTCCTTGAAAACCACCACCATCTCCACCTTTTCCTCATACCCCCCCCTCCCCAAATAAAAAAAGAATCCGTGGGCAGCGCATACATTTCTCTTACATATGCACAAACTTGAGTCTGTAAGATGGTAACTTTTGTTTCCAACTAACAAACTTCTTATTCAGGCCCAGACTTCTCTCTTATTTTTTTGGAGTTGGAGGCCCTCATCTGTATGCCCAGTACCCTGTGTTTACGTCATTCCATTTGGACTCTCGGGAGAGTGCAATTTAAATTTCGACTTGTTGGAACAGATTTTCCTTTAAAGCAGATTGGATGGTTTAAGAACTGCCATCCAGAGAGGTACTGTCAGTCTTGTCGTATGATTGTGAAACTAAAGCCTGATAAACGTGTCACACTCTGGCAGGATCGTAAGTCTTTCCTTAATGTCATATAAACATGTAAGACTGTAGTTATCTACAAGAAACTGTTACACTATGTCAATTAAGAACATAAGAAAGAAGGAACACTGCAGCAGGCCTACTGGCCCATGCGAGGCATGTCCACTTCTCCCACTGGGTTAAGCCAATGCCTTGAAACTTTCCTTGGAATTTCTTAGATCTATTTCCTCTCTTGTTTTTTTTGTAATTCCAACAGGAAAGCGACTCAAAATTTAACTTTGTAGTCATACATGCCATCGTAAGCAACCACAATGCTGGAAACCAGGTCCTGGTCTTCATTATTTCTGCAACTGTTAAACAGAAGCTTTGATGTTGGGTGGTATCGGAATGTGTGGATGTTGTCGTCAACTTGAGAAAGAGTTGACTCTTACTGTTGATTGTTAATGTTATCGATGACTTACTATTGATTCTTTCCGCTGACTCTTATCGCTGACCCTTACCGCTGACTCTTATCGCTGACCCTTACTGCTGACTCTTACTGCTGACTCTTACGGCTTACTCTTACGGCTTACTCTTACGGCTGACTCTTACGGCTGACTCTTACGGCTGACTCTTACTGCTACTTTTATAATAAAGAAATATTGTCTGACCTTCCAATTAGCGAAACAAAGTGAAAAGGACCGAGAGGTTAAATTTAAAGGAAATAAAGAGATTAATTCATAGAAAGGAACTGAGAAAGCAAAGCGATAATGTTGAATAAACAGTAAAATAAAGAATAAGATGTATACATGTATTAGTTTAAGAATGATCTTTAGTACAATAAATTTAATACAATAAATTTAAATATTTTTTAAACAAAATTAAATAAACTAAATACATTCAAAGAATTTTAAATAAAAACATTTAAATAATTTTAAATAAAAACATTTAAATAATTTTAAATAAAAACATTTAAATAATTTTTAATAAATAAATTTAAATAAATAAATTTAACAATTTAAGAGTGATTTGTGGTACAATAAAAATGTATGGTGAGAAATACTCGGGAAAAGAAGAATTTGATACTTATCTAATTCTAAGTTGGTATTTATGCCATCATTTTCAAAGACTCATCGGCTGAAACTTCCGGCAGCACGCTAACTTCCCTCTGAGAAAACCTCTCCTCAGTCTACCTCTTGCAACTTTATTTAGCTCCTGATGACGGAAGGAGAGATGTGAAAGATCTTGAGCTGAATATTTTTATCTCCGTGTAGATTGTGTTGCACTGTTAAGATCTCCTGTCTGCGACTGTATTGAATATGCTCTTATATATTTATAGACAATCATTTCCTCCTTACTTCTTCCTCGCAATCTGATCTCCAAGATTTTATGCCTCAGATTTCGTACTCTCATGAGTCACGAAATCGTAATGACATGATTGCAAATAAACCACGGTACGGGTGGGGATTGCACTCAGTGGCTTACCAGCTACCACGAGTTCAATCCCACCCGCACCTTGGTTCGTACTCTCAACACCTCAAGGTGTTGAGAGTACGTAACAAAATGTATATATCGGAGAGATCTGGCTTGCGTTACAAATATATGGAAATGTAAAAAGTTGTTAATAACTGTGTAAAGTTTATGAATAAGGTTGAAACCAAGTTAGGTGAAAGTTTTTAAGTAATACTGGGATAGACACGTAAATGTATTTTTGTTGTGGTTCTTTAACTTGTTTACAGACGGGATTTGAAAATGAATAAAAACAAAGGTGTCAGGAACAGCGTATATTTAAGAGACAATAAATCCGATGCAAAATTTGATGCGTCACTTTTGCAGTTTGTGGATTACGCAACGATATTAATAGACTAAAAACAGGAGCGTCAGACGTTGAAGGAATAAGGGAGTGTAGAGGTAAGTTGAAGGTGATTGCAAAATATTGCAAGGTGATGAAAATGTGAAATAAAAAGATGAATTCGAGAACGAAATGTAAGGAAGTAGCATAATGGAAGTCTCCTTCCTCCTCCAAATTAGCAGAAAGAATTTTTTTTTGCCATAAATAAGCGAAAATCAGTCTAAACATTAATATATTAAGATGCATAGAAATCAACCCGTTAGGTCTGCGAAGGTAAAGACCAACCACAGAAAATACTAGCATAAGAAAGTATGCAGCAATATTGAAGAATCTGAAGAATGATGAGTTAATGTGTCATTAGCTGCTTACATAAGAATATATCAGACCATCCTGGAGCATATTCTTTATTTCACGTAATACATGATTTTTTAAAACTGCTGCAAATAAAAAAAATGATACTGGCAGTAGAATTATTGTGTCTGAGATTAATGAATTATATGAATATAAATTGGTTTACAAAGGCACGTGAGCAAACATTAGGACATATTCAGTAGAAAACGTTTCAGTCCTGAGACCTTGATCACTTCTAACATACAGAGGTTAAAATGACAGTATATATAGGTGGAGAGTGAGGTGTGAGTGACACATAGTGACCTGAAGGATAACATATTGGGATGAGGACAGGTAGATAATGGGATCACGTGACTCGTATGTTGCTAGGTAGGTCGTACTTTGGCTGGACCGAAACGTTTTCTCATAAACATGTCCCAGTGTTTATGTGCCCTTCTGAACCAATTTGCCGGTATCTAATACCAAGATTTATACCATGAATATATATAATAAAATAAAACAAAGCACAAGATAGTATTGTATAATGAATGACATAAATCAAAAAGATACGTTGTAGTCTCTGCGTTTTAATGCTAGAAATATTAACGAGTCGTCCACATTGTGTAGTCAGGTGGTAATTGTTTACGTCCTCAACTACATCTATAAGAGAACATCTGCGTTCAATAATAATTTACACGATGACAAAAACTCACCTGTATATTTCGACCCTCTTCAGCAGATGTATACAAGATATTCAAAGGAATATAAGTAAAGAGTCATAAGATAAAGGAGCATAGTTGTAGATTTACTGATCAATGCTAAGCATATCTCTCAGATTCAGTCCTTCTCACTCACATTTATTTAAACCACTTTTGAAGCTATCCAAAGTTGCTAGCTTCGATGACTCTTGATAAGTAACACATATAATCGAGAGCAAACAATAGACTAAGTTTCTGTCATTCCTGGACCATTATCAAATCTCATCTGAAGCGACATCTGTAGGTTCTTCTTGAAAGTATGGATTACTTTTGCATTGTTCCAACTGTGGTACTTTAAATTTTTTTTAGATCTCTCTACTCTGCTGATTATTCTACTCAACTCTCTTACCAAATAAGTATATTCAAATATTTTTAGATCTGAATTTATCCACCTTGAATTTATTAAGTCAAGTTCATGGCTAGATATCCTCAACAACCCATGTGTATCTAATTGATTTAATCCTCTAGTCCATCTGTAAACTTCAATTATATCTCCCCTCATTCTACGTCTTTCAAGAGAATGTAGGTTCAGACTCTTATGTTATCTTCGAATGAAACAATCCATATACAGTGAATTAATGCTGTCAGTCCTCTCTATGTTCTCCAATGTATTTTTCTCCATCTATGACTGATCCCCATTCAGATTTCGCCCTGCTTAAGCAAACTCGTAGGTGTGTCTTGGTCAGCTATGACTCGACCAATGAGAAAAAAATATCCTGCTGTACCAAGGGCTGCACTTTCATAGTTTTTTGTGTGTGACTAAAATACAAGGTAGACAATTTTGCATACTTTACCATGGCCCGCTGCCTCAAATACCTAAATAAAGGAGACTAGAAGAAAAGCTAGACAAGTACGTCCCCTTGTGAATTTATGTTGAGGCTATGTTCCTAGACTATATTTACTTTTATTAATTCCAATAAATTTTCCCTTTATTAGGGCTAGCTATTAAGGCTGTAAACCGATAGCAGGAACTCCATTTAATATACAGGAATTATATTGAATTTGTATTGATAAAGCCACTGGAGGGCGAAACGTCTACAATAAAGATACCCAGATGTTGCACATGTGTCTTTATTTCATCTTGTTGTTATTGTATACCATTCTTGTACAGGGATTTTGTTACCTATCTAGTATATTATACAAATAACCCACACATAGGAGAGAGAAAAACTTATGACGACATTTCGTTCCTACTTAGACCGACTTGTGAATGGTCCGAAACGACCGAAACGTTGTCATTAGCTTCTTGCTCTCCTAGGTGTGGGTTGTTTGTGTATTGTTCCAGTCACGGTATTGTGCCGTTTTTGTTCTTCAAGCACATAACAGACACAGTGCCGTTAACGGTGATACACTGAACAGGCTAGCTAGCCGTTTACTAAGTTGAAGAGTAAGACACATGTACACCGTTTCAGTCAACACAAAAGATACGCAACTATTGTACATGTGTCTTACTGTTCAACTTAGAATTATATACAATTTCCAACAGGCATCTTGCATTCTTTAATAAGCCATTATAACAGGATCCAGGGACATGTTTACCTTCAGCTGGTCTACCTGTTGACTACGTGTTTAGTGAATGCAAATTTAGGTAATTAATTCTCGTGAGAGAATCAGGGAAGCTGGTTGTTACCTTTAGTTGGTTCTGTAAGAAATTGCTGCACAAAACAGCCGTAGACGATTTGTTTGAAGTTCCAGTTAATTTATCTGAAATTAAAATCTGTGGACTACTACATTTTCATGTTTTTAAGCCTTAGCGATTTAGACGCAAAACAGTCACTTTTGGCTATTAAGTTTATGGGCCGGAATAATATGGTATAAACCTTGGTAAGTGATACCGATAAATTGGTTTAACACGACACGTGAGCAAACACTAGGACATAGGTGTTTGTTCCCTGTATAACATACCTAGAATCAACTTTCCTTCCCTTTCCCGAAATTCTACTTAGATATATTCTGTCTGTTCCTGCAGCCTATATATATATTTTTATAAGAACATAAGAAAAAATGAACACTGCAGCAGGCCTACTGACCCATGCGAGGCAGCTCCATCACTCACCGGCTTAGACCTGACCACCTGGAGCTAACCTTCTCCATGTAAACTCCAGGTAGTCAGGTCACTTCCACTTAAGGAATTAGTACGGAATCTGACCTAGTAGCACAAGCTAGTCAGGTCCAACTCACACACACCCACACCCACTAATGTATTTATCTAACCTTTTTTAAAACTACACAACGTCTTAGCATCTATGACGGTACTCGGGAGTTTGTTCCACTCATCCACAACTCTATTACCAAACCAGTGCTTTCCTATATCCTTCCTGAATCTGAACTTTTCCAACTTGAAACCATTGCTGCGAGTCCTGTCTTGGCTGGATATTTTCAGCACGCTATTTACATCCCCTTTATTTATTTATGTTTTCCATTTATACACCTCAGTCATATCCCCCTAATTCTACGCCTTTCAAGAGAGTGCAGATTCAAGGCCCTCAGTCTGTCCTCATAGGGAAGATTTCTGATACATGGAATCAACTTTGTCATCCTCCTTTGTACGTTTCCAGTGCATTTATATTCATTCTGTAATACGGTGACCAGAACTGTGCAGCATAATCTAAATGAGGCCTAATCAAAGATATGTAGAGTTGAAGAACAACCTGAGGACTTTTATAATTTATACTTCTTGATATGAAGCCAAGGATTCTGTTAGCTTTATTGCGAACACGTATGCACTGTTGAGCAGCAATTAAAGTTTTATGTGATACATAGCGCCACCCTATCCCTTCTTGTTATTTCTATCTACATGGAATAATTTAAACCAATCTCGTATTTCGTCTGAGAATTGTGATCTGAGGATGAAAGTCCCAAGGCATGAGTGTTGTGTGTTCGGTGTATTGCTGTGGTGTTGCCGTGGCTGTAAGACTACTCTCACTGTAGTGTTGCCTGGGTGCTGAAGACTGCCTGGAGGCCGTTCCAGGGGTCGACGCCCCAGCTTCCTAGTCCTTGACCAGGACTCTCAGTGAATTAGAGAGAAAAGCTTATGACGATGTTTCGGTCCGACTTGGGCCATTCACGAGTCACAGTGCAACTTGTGAATGGCCCAAGTAGGACCGAAACGTCGCCATAATCTATTCTCTCTCCTGTGTTCGGGTTATTTGTGTATTACACAAGTAATGATGGAGTGTTAGATCCTTTCATTTCACTCTGCTGTTAACGGGGTGTTGGAGCCTCCTGCTTACCAAGAGCAGCGCAGCTTCTTCAGGTTACCCTCGTCCAATTAGGAGGAATGTGACATTATTGCTCTCAGACTGATGGAATTCGATTCTTGATAGAAGTGTTTACAGTCGACCATATTGGGTCAGGACGAGGCTCTTCACCTCTCGCAGTATTGAGGAAACTGTTGACAGATACGACGTTCACGACCAGAATAATCCTTTGTGACTCTTGTATTATGAATGATTCCTTTGTGGCCATCGTCTTTCATGTAATATATCAGTCGATCCTCTTTATTCTCATCTCTCTCTGGAAGAGATTCTCCAAGTGAGAGATTACCATAGTGATCAACGTGTTCCTGTGAATATTGCAATATTACGTCTCCGCTTCAAGCTTTGACGTAATTTAATAAACATATCTGTTATTTGATTTCAATTGGCGTGATTTTCCTGTTCTTAGCTCAGTGGTGACCTGTTCTTAGCTCAGTGAAGACGTGTCTAGTGTACTCCCTGTGGACTGAATCAAGATGCCCCCTATTGAGCAACTTTACCAGCAGCTTAAGGAGGAATTGAGGGTAGCGAAGCTTGAGATACGGCGATTGACGGAGGAAAACAAGAGGATTCGTAGTAGTCCTCCTGTTGTGAGTCCTCAGGTCAAGAAGGGAACCTGGGCAGTGGCCGGACAGCATGGGACGAAGTTGAAGATCAAGAAGACGAATGGAGAGGTAGTAACGACGAAGAAGAAAGAGACTGCTGTGGAAACTTCGAACTCCTTTTCTGTGCTACCAGACGAATGTGAGTCGACTACTGGGAACGTCACGACGAACTGTACCAAGGAAGGTAAAAACATTGTTGTTGTTGGGGATAGCCAAGTTAGATATATGGATAGGGCCTTCTGCTTGACAGATAGGAGTAGGAGACAGAGGGTTTGCTTTCCTGGGGCTGGGATGGAAGACATTGTTAGCCGGCTTGACAACATCATGCATGGTAATGGGATCAATCCTATTATCTGCCTCAGTGCTGGAGGCATTGATGTATCCAAGCGTAGAAGTGAGGATTTAGTTAGTAGGTATAAGGCAGCAATAGACATCATTAGGAAGAAGGGAGGGAGCCCTGTTATATGTGGCATTTTGCCAAGAAGGGGTGTTGGAAATGAATGGCTGTCCAGAGCGATTGGTATAAATTGCTGGCTGGACAAACACTGTAAGGATAATGCAGTCCCATTCATTGACAACTGGGACCACTTCTATGGCCGAAATGACATGTATGCCAGGGATGGGGTTCACTTATCCAGGGAAGGTGTAGGATTTCTCGCTAGCTCAGTTGAGGATGTTGTTAGGGCTTTAAACTAGGATTAGTTAGAGGTATGGGTTTAGGAATGGTAAATAATGAGGGCCAAAATATTGATTCAGGCTTTGATATCATAAATCATAACAATAACAGTAATCGAGTGACACAGGGTAATGATAGTAACAGAAATTGTGTAAAACAAAAGCTGAAAAAGGTTCACAAGAAGATACATATCAATGTATTTTATACTAACTGTCGAAGCGCCAGAAATAAAATTAACGAATAACGTTTGGTAGCATGTGCTGGGAACTTTGATGTCATTGCAATAACTGAAACATGGTATAATACCAAGAGTCGGGATATGATTGCTGAGTGTCATATTCAGGGGTTTAAGTTGTTCCATGTAGATAGATATAATGGGAAAGGGGTGGAGTTGCATTGTATGTACGAGAAAATATAAATTGCTGCATAAAAACAGGCCTAAAAATAGATGGATCATTAACAGAATCTGTTTGGGTAGAGTTTCTAGAAGGTCAAGAAAAACTGATTCTAGGTGTAATATACCGACCTCCAGGCTTGGATCACGATAGAGGAGACTTCTTTGGGACGAAATTGTTAGGGCTTCTAGGCACAATAACGTAGTGATAGTAGGGGATTTTAACTTTAGTCAAATTGACTGGACTTCTTTGACCGGTAATTTGGAGTCCAGTGACTTTATGGAAGTAGTTCAGGACTGTTTTCTGAAGCAGTGTGTGACGGAGCCTACCAGAGGTAATAATTTGCTCGACCTAGTCTTGTCAAATAAAGAAACTCTTGTAAATAATCTGGAGATCACTGAAGAGCTTGGAGTTAGTGATCACAAATCCATTACCTTTAATATTACATGGGAGTACGAGAATAGGGATAATACGGTAAAAGTTCCTGATTTTCGTTCTGCCGATTATATTGGACTTAGGGAACACCTGTCTAATCTCGACTGGGGTAATCTAGCTAACGATTACGATGGGATCTGCGTTTATGATTTTTTCTTAATAATGTACAACGTGCACAGAGATAGTTTATTCCCCAAGAGATTTAGTAGGCAAATAATTAGAATCCCAAATGGATTACAGGAGTGCCTAAAACATCTATTAGAAGGAGAAAGAGGATTTATAGAGCGTCCTCAAGAAGAGAGATGTTAACCTTATTGACCAATATAACAGTTGAGAGAGAAGTAAAAGGATAGATATAGTTACTGATTAGATTAAGGTTGTAGAGATCAAAGACTAATCCAAAAGGGTCTTATAAAGTTACAGGAGAAGGTGAGGAAAAGGAGGATTCCTTGAAATGGGGAATGGACAGCTGAGGATTTACAAGGCTTCAAAGGTGTTTCCATTTAATGACTATTTTTGTCAGTCTTTAAGACAAGACAGACGTAAATTTGATTCAGAAATAACTATTATTCAGTTCTGAGGAGATTCCAAGGATTGATAATATTAATGTCATCTGAGGGATATGGTTATCAAACAGATAGTAAAGTCTTGAAGCAAAATATCCCTCATTTGACCCGACGAGTTGTTTTTTAGGGTACTTAAAGAATGCAAGATGGAACTTAGTCAGCCATTAACGAATGTGTTTAACACGTCCATCCTAACTGGTGTTGTGCCAGAGATGTGGAAGATAGCTAATGTAGTTCCTATATTCAAATCAGGGGATAAGTCCAGTCCATCAAATTACCGTCCAATAAGCCTCACGTCTATAGTAGGCAAATTATTAGAATCAATTATAGCTGATATTATCAGAAGTCACCTTGAAGAACATAATTTGATTAATGAATCTCAGCATGGGTTTACGAGAGGTCGTTCCTGCCTGACAAATTTACTGACGTTTTTCAATAAAACATTTGAGGCAGTAGACAGTGATAAAGAATATGATATAGTTTACTTGGATTTCAGTAAGGCCTTCGATAGAGTACCTCACAAGAGACTCTTAAGAAAGGTGGCAGCTCATGGTATAGGAGGTAAAGTTCTAGCATGGATAGAGGCATGGCTTACCAATAGAAAGCAGAGAGTTTCCATTAATGGGGTCAAATCTGAATGGGGATTTGTCACCAGTGGCGTTCCACAAGGATCAGTTTTGGGCCCATTGTTGTTCATAATTTACATAAATGACCTTGATGAAGGAATTGCAAGTGACATGAGTAAATTTGCTGATGATACAAAAATAGGCCGTATAATTCATTCTGAGGAGGATACCAATGAACTCCAGGAGGATTTGGATAAATTAATGTCTTGGTCTGAAAAGTGGCAGATGAAGTTCAATGGTAATGAAAATATCCCTCGAATTTATTAACTAGGTGAAGTTGAGCTTGATCATACAGAATGTGAAAAAGACTTGGGAGTCATGGTAAGCAGAAATCTAAAGCCAAGACAACAGTGCCTAAGTGTGCGCAATAAGGCTAACAGATTACTAGGATTTATTTCAAGAAGTATAAGCAACAGAAGTCCAAAAGTTATTTTACAGCTCTATACATCACTAGTGAGACCTCATTTGGATTATGCAGCTCAGTTTTGGTCTCCTTACTACAGGATGGATATAGATTCATTGGAGAACATACAAAGAAGAATGACTAAAATGATTTACAGTATAAGAAATCTCCCGTATGAAGATAGACTTAGAGCATTGAATCTCCACTCTCTGGAGAGACGTAGAATGAGGGAGATATCATCGAGGTGTACAAGTGGATGATGGGCATAAACAAAGGAGATATTAATAAAATACTGAGGATATCGAACCAAGTAAGAACCAGAAATAACGGATTTAAATTGGATAAATTTAGATTTAGAAAGGACATAGGCAAGTACTGGTTTTCGAACAGAGTTGTAGATGCGTGGAACAATCTTCCGAGTAGGGTGATAGAGGCTAGGACCTTGGGTGGCTTTAAAAAGAGATTGGACAAATATATGAGTGGGAGGGGCTGGGTTTGATTAGTGTCGTGAGTACAGGAGTAAATTCTTAGGTAGTGGTGGTTTTGATAAGGACCTGCCTTGTATGGGCCAGTAGGCCTTCGCAGTGTTCCTCCATTCTTATGTTCTTATGTGGAAAAACTTTTGAAATGGGAATGTTTTCACTGCCACGTTATAGTGGTTAGTTTATAATTCACAATTTACCAGTAAGACATACAATCAATTATACTTTTAATTGTATGTTTACTTTCGGTTGGGGAAACAATTTCTAGTTATTACAAACATGGGTCAGCAATAATATAAAATTTTGGCACATGATAAACGGTATATCAAAACGTTTGCAAATATCAGATTTAAAAGTAAAAACTTTTGACTGACTTTTTTTTGGCTATTCAGGTGATTAATTTACACATATGTTACTATAACAGTACTGCAACTAACCGGGGATCTAACCCCCGATATTTTTGCAAGCCTCCCGAAAAGTCAGCCAAAATTCCGAGACGCCTTAGGGCAGGTTTGAGAGGCAAGCTAAAATATCGAGGGTTCGATCCCCGGTTAGTCGCAGCATTGTTATTTACTTAAAACTACTCGTTCGTAGACGCACTAATATGTGATACCATACATGATAATTATACTTTTGGGTACCTGAACCTAAATAAACCTACATACTTTTTTCCACGAGGTTTCCTGAGGTGGATGTTGGGGAAATGAAGCTCCATGTGACCTTGACCGAGGTCAATGAAGCCCTGACGTCAGTTCACAGAATAAGGCTATTAAAGAACCTAAGTAAGCAAACCACGGTTAAATTCCAGGCCAGTATATCTGGAGAGGGTTTCGGGGGTCAACGCCCCCGCGGCCCGGTCTGTGACCTCATGGTGGATTAGGGCCTGATCAACCAGGCTGTGCCAAGGGTTCAAACCTCTCCCGTTTCGTGGTTTGTTTGCAATCGTGTTATTATGATTTCATGAGTCAACCTAAGTAAGAATATCATGCAATGCCAAGTCCAGTGACAGTCTTACCAAATTAAGACAACGATCATCCAATCTGTTACTGTTGTAGATTCGCCGGTATAATGGCCCGGGCCTTTTCCAAGTGGTGGCCCGGCCTTGGCTCCCTTTATCGGGAGTGTCTCAGACCAAGGTCTGCCATGGGAGGAGGTACAAGTACCTCCTTGTCTTCTGGGACTAGCTGTCTCCATGCCTAGCCCCATTCCCCGCCCCCACGGGGCATGGAGGGAGAAGCTAGGCACCTTGGGCTGCCACAAATCCCGCCCACACTGTCAGGAGGTGCAAAGGCAGCAAGCACTATAGGATCCTTTTGGAGCCACACCCCCAGCTTTGGATATTAAGTCTGAGAGCTGGGGAAGCTCAAGAATGCCTCTTGCTGTGAGTGTTGCTGCTGCTGCTAGTTCACTTGTCCGTTGCAATCCTGATCATCCATTCTATTTACCAACAGAGGATACGTAGCTACTTAATTATTTCTGGAAATTAACACCCACAGTGCATTAATACACAAATAACCCGCACATAACAGAAAAAACTTATGACGACGTTTCGGTCCAACTAACACCATTAACTATCCACAAGTTCCCTTCTTCTAAGTGCGGGTTATTTGTGTACTGTTCCAGTCGCTGTATTGAGCCTTTATATTCTTCATACGTAAAGATGTACAAAGGAAGATGTGAAGAAGATTTATCCAAATATATTTTTTTAACCTTAAAATAAAAACAAAATAATTATATACAGTTTCAGTGGTATTAGTAGTATTATCAGTTTAAATGTAAATTTCCCAAGTTTCATTACTATCTCGTCTCTAGGTACTTTTTTAATACGGCAGAAGAGCCTGAGGGAATGAAGGGTAGGGAGAGAGCCTTCTGCTATACTGTCCTGACATCTTCTGTCTAAACAGAAGTAGCGATAGGTAGATAGAAGTTTAACTTTAATTAGTAAATTATGTAGTCATACATAGCAAGTTCTCTTTTTATTCACTCTCGTGAAGTTTCTTGAAGTTCATCTTATTTTTATGTACTCCCACGTACTGTGAAGGCCCTAGTACTTCAGTGATGTGTACTCCCATGTACTGTGAAGGCCCTAGTACTTCAGTGATGTGTACTCCCATGTACTGTGAAGGCCCTAGTACTTCAGTGATGTGTACTCCCATGTACTGTGAAGGCCCTAGTACTTCAGTGATGTGTACTCCCACGTACTGTGAAGGCCCTAGTACTTCAGTGATGTGTACTCCCACGTACTGTGAAGGCCCTAGTACTTCAGTGATGTGTACTCCCACGTACTGTGAAAGCCCTAGTACTTCAGTGATGTGTACTCCCACGTACTGTGAAGGCCCTAGTACTTCAGTGATGTGTACTCCCACGTACTGTGAAGGACCTAGTACTTCAGTAATGTGTACTCCCACGTACTGTGAAGGCCATAGTACTTCAGTGATGTGTACTCCCATGTACTGTGAAGGCCCTAGTACTTCAGTGATGTGTACTCCCATGTACTGTGAAGGCCCTAGTACTTCAGTGATGTGTACTCCCACGTACTGTGAAGGCCCTAGTACTTCAGTGATGTGTACTCCCACGTACTGTGAAGGCCCTAGTACTTCAGTGATGTGTACTCCCACGTACTGTGAAGGCCCTAGTACTTCAGTGATGTGTACTCCCACGTACTGTGAAAGCCCTAGTACTTCAGTGATGTGTACTCCCACGTACTGTGAAGGCCCTAGTACTTCAGTAATGTGTACTCCCACGTACTGTGAAGGACCTAGTACTTCAGTAATGTGTACTCCCACGTACTGTGAAGACCCTAGTACTTCAGTGATGTGTACTCCCATGTACTGTGAAGGCCCTAGTACTTCAGTGATGTGTACTCCCATGTACTGTGAAGGCCCTAGTACTTCAGTGATGTGTACTCCCACGTACTGTGAAGGCCCTAGTACTTCAGTGATGTGTACTCCCACGTACTGTGAAGGCCCTAGTACTTCAGTGATGTGTACTCCACGTACTGTGAAGGCCCTAGTACTTCAGTGATGTGTACTCCACGTACTGTGAGGGCCCTAGTACTTCAGTGATGTGTACTCCCACGTACTGTGAAGGCCTACTTCAGATGTTACTCCATACTTAGGTAGTATGATGTACTCCCATGTACTGTGAAGGCCCTAGTACTTCAGTGATGTGTACTCCCACGTACTGTGAAGGCCCTAGTACTTCAGTGATGTGTACTCCCACGTACTGTGAAGGCCCTAGTACTTCAGTGATGTGTACTCCCATGTACTGTGAAGGCCCTTGTACTTCAGTGATGTGTACTCCCATGTACTGTGAAGGCCCTAGTACTTCAGTGATGTGTACTCCCACGTACTGTGAAGGCCCTAGTACTTCAGTGATGTGTACTCCCACGTACTGTGAAGGCCCTAGTACTTCAGTGATGTGTACTCCCATGTACTGTGAAGTCCCTTGTACTTCAGTGAAGAGATGTGTACTCCCATGTACTCGCTGGATCTCTTGATAAGAGAAGTATGGCGGATGAGGTTCCACACTATTACGTTGGATGTGTCACCACAAACTCACCTCAAAGAGCCTATTCATGTCATTCACGGCTTCCCTCAAGTCACCTCAACTGCTTCATTCATACCTTCTTTTGAACTCTCCAAGGTGTCATTCATACCCTGACTCCCTCCCTCTATCCCTCCCTACCTACCTCCCTGCTTCCCTTCCTGTCTACCTACCTCCCTGCTTCCCTTCCTCTCTACCTACCTCCCTGCTTCCCTCCGTCCCTAACTACCTCCCTACTTCCCTCCCTCATTTCCTACCTCCCTGCTTCATTCCCTCTCTCCCTCATCTTCCAGACTTACCAATCCCGCTCTCTCTCTCTCTCTCTCTCTCTCTCTCTCTCTAAGTAGGTACGTAAGTAAGTTAGTAAGATTATTTAAGCACAGGTACACATAATTACAATTATCATACATAGTATAAATTACCGCTCAGCTCACTCAGGTAAGCTGTAAGTGGTAAATTTGGGCCTAGAAATGAGAGAATACATCTATGTGGTAAGTGTGGACCCTATAAAATAAATCCTGCAGCACGCAGTGATTTATGAGAAAAAACTGCGACCGTGTTTTTGGATTAAAGCATCCACTTTGCGGTATATTTTTTTTTTTTTTTTTTTTTTACAGTTGTATATTCGCGGTTTCTTGGTCTCATTTGATAGAATTGAAGAGATATTACAGAAATAGAGATGATTTTGATTGTTTTTTGTACTGAAAATAGTTTGAAATTGAGCTCAATGTAACGAAACGTTCAATTTTTGCCGATGTTGGGGAGTAAACAAATGACGTCACGCATCCAATTCACCTCAACTGATGGGTCTAATATACGTTCACAAATGCGTTAATATTATTTATACAATTATTACAATATTGCATAACAATAAATCTTCTATTTCTTGGTGTGAATAAAAATTCTCTATGTGAATAAAAAATCAAAATGGAATTCGTCTGTAAAGCCTGGAAACGTAACTAATAAACTGAGGAAATGTTATTTTAGTGCCAGGAACACCTGAATTGTTTATTCTGGACCCTATTTTGAAATTTGAATATTTTGAACTTTTTGTGAAATTGTCCAAAATACAAATTTTTGATCACTTTATTGGGTAGATGAAATAGTTGACTGGGCAGTTTCTTATGCTCAATCGATAAAATATAAGGAATACTTGCGATATAGCTAAGAATTTGATAGACTGCAATAACGTAATTGGCCTAAAATAGGAGTCAAAGTGGGCAAAATCACCGATGTGTAAATATCGCTGACGCAGCAAAATTCACAAGACCTAATTTCGTCAATTTTCCATCAAATTTTGTACAAATTGTTTTATTAGTTTCAGAAAAAGTTTCTCTACCATTTCATAAGAAAAAAATAACTTTTTTTTTTAAATTCTTGGACCCCGTGAACAAGCCGTAGAACTACGGGCCGGACCTTCAAAGGGATATACACCGAGATACATACCTCTCAGTGTATATACACCGAGATAATACCTCTTAGTGTATATACACCGAGATACATACCTCTCAGTGTATATACACCGAGATAATACCTCTCAGTGTATATACACTGAGATACATAGCTCTCAGTGTATATACACAAAGATACATAGCTCTCAGTGTATATAAAAACTAGATTATAAAGTGTCAACAGACGTACAAAGACCTGTTCATTTTTATATAGTCTTTGAGAGTTAGGTTACGTAAGATTCGTTAAAAAACGGTAAAAAGTGTTTCCTGACGCGGGTCTTAGTCACATAATGACCCGCCACTGGAACATCGTCTCAGTGAATGTTATAAACCGTATATTGTGTCTCATTAACGTATTTGTTGGTTTATCTCATCAGTGATAAACCTTGAGTACTCGTGTACACTACACAAAGTTTACAGAGGCTGAAGTACAGACACACAACATCAGGACACAGCTTCTCTACCACTCTTTATAATTTTCCCTAGACGTTTTTCAGTATCTTTATTCCGTATTTGATAAAAAAATCCGTTTACTTAGACTTGGAGAAGTCATCCATACATTTATTCAACATAAATTAGAAGTTAATTTTGTGAATGAAGGCAACGAATGACGTCATCAGTCTAATGTATCACTTAACAACACTTGTTAATTAAGACACAAGTGAAACACTTGGGTATCTTCTCTGTATTGGACTGAGGAAACCACTGTGTGGCGAAATGTTTTCATTTATCTACATTAACACTTACTGGTTAAAAAAATATATACCATTATTCACAGTTGGCGAAAAAGAACTGCAGGGGTAAGGAAAGTTTTTCTGCAATTATCTTTTTGCCAACACTAGTCTGCTTTGTGCCATTCATCTTTATTATTTACTATTTCTTACTATTATCAGCTATTATCTTTATCTACTGAAATTGTCACTTATGAACACAAGAAGCAGGTGAGCTGAGTACACTGAGAGAACTCAATAGGTGACCACGACTATTCATCATTCATGAAGGGGATTACCAACAAACGCTTAGCTGTGTACAAGAGGGAATTCTCAAAATAGTTCCAGCCTGGTTGTGGCTCATAATTTGGACTTCAGTCGGCGGGTACTAACAGTTTGATTGATCAAACCGTCGACCAGGAGGCTTGGTCTGGAACCGAACCGCCGGGACGATGACCTCTGGAAACGACTTCAGGTAACCTCCAGCAATTTAGGTAACTCTTCCTTGAAATTAAGTCTTAAAACCATTGACCACTTAAGGAACATAGTTCAAAATAAAATAATCAGTGGGTTAAAATAAACGATACTATAATAATATGAGCATAATTTATATGGAAACTCAAAAAGAAAATCCATGAAATGGTCCTGTACAATGATCTTAAATATACTAACCAATTTCTTGCATAAGGCAGTAAAGTCCAAGTGATACTTTACTTCAAAACAAAGATATTTCTTCACACACAAAAAAAAACTCATTTTGAATATTGTCTAGTTCTGATTCTCTAATTATAAAAAGACGTAGGTAAGATTTAGATGGAAAACACACAGCATCAAAACTTGTACCATCGTTAAGGAACTATGTGAAGACAAATCCCATAATGGACTGTACTGTATTTATGGGGACGCACTTAAACCCGTAGATATCATACAGAGCCTGAGGCAATGGAAGGCATTCAGGCTCGATTCAAGGAATTGGAGTGCAGGTTCAATTCCTTAGATCATGAGCCCCTGACCAGCATCAAGGATCACACTATCCTGCATTTGTGTTTAATTTTTCTATCAAGGAACCTCCCTTGAGGGGTCCACGTAATGGAGACTTCGAGGGAATTAAAACGAGTCAAAGATATTTAACACTGCATTATGAGGTATAACGAGCTCTTTGTAGTAAAATGTGATGCAATGCCATGAAAATATATGCTACTTCATGTTTCAAGAACCGTATGAAGATACACATTGTATCAGTTTCCTCTGGGTGACACCTACATGACTAGTAGTTGTAGACGTAGTATTAAGCAGTAGAGGTAATATGTGGTAAAAGTCTCTTACGTACAGTTCAAGGCATTTATTAGAGGAAACGTTTCATAAGTATATGTTTCCATATCTTGTCGGTATCAACATGTCATTTTTCTGTAGTATCTTAGCTCATGTCTTCCGCTCTTATCTGCTCGATGAATCTTATGTGCTAATTTTCCATTCCTGTATAGAAGGTATTTCTCCCTGGTCCATTTTGCCAGTTGTTGGGAGGGGAGGAAGTTGGTCAACCAAATTTGTCTTTTTGCCTTTCACACATACACTCTCTCACTCTCTCTCTCAATCTCTCTCTCTCTCTCTCTCTCTCTCTCTCTCTCTCTCTCTTTCTCTCTTTCCAGTCTTCAGGTTTTTCATTACACTTGTCACCATGGCCCTCCATCAGTGTTACTTGACCAAGAATAAAACAGATGAAGGTCACGAACTGCCTAGTGTAAACTCGGGTAAACTGAGGCAAAACTGTCCACAATAGCCTCCTTTGTCGTTTATTTCTTAAAACTCCGTGAAAATAGAGAATGCATTCCCTGAAATAGTGACAAAGAAGTTGGCTTTCCGCACTGGATAAACACTGAGTTCTGCTGGTTCCAGGCAGGGCTGGATTAAGGACACTGGGTCTGCTGGTTCCAGGCAGGGCTGGATTAAGGACACTGGGCTGCTGGTTCCAGGCAGGGCTGTGGACCTGCTGTTTACAGCGGATAGACACTGGGCCTGCAGCTCAAATTTTTGTAGACCTACGCTGCACAGTAGAAACCGTAATAACACGATTGTAAATAAATCAAGGAGCGGGTAGGATTTGAACCTATGGCGAGTGAGTTGGACCTGACTAGCTTGTGCTACTGGGTCAGATGCCGTGCTCCTTCTTAAGTGAATGTGACCTGACCTGACTAGGTTAAGGCATTGGCTTAAGCCTGTGTGAGAATTGAACCTGCCTCGCATGGGCCAGTAGGCCTGCTGCAGTGTTCCTTCTTTCTTATGTTCTTAAGTGAGACCAAAACTCACAGGCCAGAGCGTTCAAATATTCCACGAATACAATAGAATTTATTTAATTCATAATTTACGTTAGGACGATTTATACATGTTCAAATAGGAAATTTGAAAAAAAAAAAAAACTTATAGTGTCGTAACACACTAATAAATAACTTTCATTGTTTTCCAATAAATTACTTGTAACAATGTTATTCTTTTCTCTTTCAGCCAATCACAATGTGTTAAGCGGAGAGAATGAGTTGCATGAAGTGTGTCTAATGTAATACTAGTATTAAGTCGCGTCTTGGTTAACGCACCGGCCGTATCCCACCGAGGCAGTGTGATCTAGAAAGAAAAAAAACTGCCTCTGTTTGACTGAAGAAGCCTAATATGAAGGCGAAACGTCTTAACAATAATGACACCCAGCTGTTGCACATGTGTCTACATTATCCTTAGATTTGTAGTATAATCCAAATTTCATTCCTAATGTTTTCTTCTCTTTTATACATAGACTTTGTTGCTTCCCTCTACATTAATGATTGCATTTTTAGAAAAAATCCATTTTTCCCCGTGTATGGTATATGCCATCTAGAGATATAGTAATTCCCCAAAATTTTAAGTACAGCTCCGACAGTAAAACCTTTAATGGAATATTTAGATATATTCGGATTGTTAGGTTAGGTAAAGTTTGTCAGGAAACAGGACATGTGTTTCCTGAGGCGGGTCTTAGTTATACCATGACCCGCAGCTGGAACTTTTGGTCATCTGACTGAGGCCTTCCACTGGCTTACCGGTCCACCCCATTAAAAATTATGGTTATGATTATAACTATTTCAGGGTCTCATATTTTATCTCCGTAACCCATTTTTTGTGATGGAATATGACCGGGAAATATTGTTCTCAGCACAATGCTGATGTATCCATTTTTAGCTAAATAAAAATAAATGAATTACTCTCTGCTACTAAAAGCCGGTAAAGGGGTTTGAAGACACGTAATAAATCCTTATTTTAGACGTTTCGCTCAATACTGAGATTCGTCCTGAGCGAAACTTAGAAAATCAAGACTTGCTCGAAATTTCTTGTCTCTGCTCTCAGTGTTTCTTAAAATTCTTGCCAAGTATTGTGAGATTTTTAGTGTGTTGCCCACCACACACCCTGCCCACCACATACACTGCCCACCACATACACTGCCCACCACACACCCTGCCCACCACACACACTGCCCACCACATACACTGCCCACCACATACACTGCCCACCACACACACTGCCCACCATACACACTGCCCACCACACACACTGCCCACCACACACACTGCCCACCACACACACTGCCCACCACACACACTGCCCACCACACACACTGCCCACCACACACACTGCCCACCACACACACTGCCCACCACACACGACTGCCACCACCAACTGCCCACCACACACACTGCCCACCACACACACTGCCCACCACACACACTGCCCACCACACACACTGCCCACCACACACACTGCCCCCCACTCCACACACACTGCCCACCACACACTGCCCACCACACACACTGCCCACCACACACCTGCCCACCACACACACTGCCCACCACACACACTGCCCACCACACACACTGCCCACCACACACACTGCCCACCACACACACTGCCCACCACACACTGCCCACCACACACCCTGCCCACCACACACACTGCCCACCACACAACCTGCCCACCACACACCCTGCCCACCACACACCCTGCCCACCACACACCTGCCCACCACACACACTGCCCACCACACACACTGCCCACCACACACCTGCCCACCACACACACTGCCCACCACACACACTGCCCACCACACACCTGCCCACCACACACACTGCCCACCACACACCTGCCCACCACACACACTGCCCACCACACACCTGCCCACCACACACCCTGCCCACCACAACACTGCCCACCACACACCCTGCCCACCACACACCCTGCCCACCACACACCCTGCCCACCACACTGCACACACCCTGCCCACCACACACCCTGCCCACCACACACCCTGCCCACCACACACCCTGCCCACCACACACCCTGCCCACCACACACACTGCCCACCACACACCTGCCCACCACACACACTGCCCACCACACACCCTGCCCACCACACACCTGCCCACCACACACACTGCCCACCACACACCTGCCCACCACACACACTGCCCACCACACACCTGCCCACCACACACCCTGCCCACCACACACCCTGCCCACCACACACCCTGCCCACCACACACCCTGCCCACCACACACCCTGCCCACCACACACCTGCCCACCACACACCCACTGCCCACCACACACACTGCCCACCACACACCCTGCCCACCACACACGCCACACACCCCTGCCCACCACACACCCTGCCCACCACACACCTGCCCACCACACACCCTGCCCACCACACACCCTGCCCACCACACACACTGCCCACCACACACCCTGCCCACCACACACCCTGCCCACCACACACCCTGCCCACCACACACCCTGCCCACCACACACACTGCCCACCACACACCCTGCCCACCACACACCCTGCCCACCACACACCCTGCCCACCACACACACTGCCCACCACACACCCTGCCCACCACACACCCTGCCCACCACACACACTGCCCACACACACCTGCCCACCACACACACTGCCCACCACACACCCTGCCCACCACACACCCTGCCCACCACACACCTGCCCACCACACACACTGCCCACCACACACCCTGCCACACCCTGCCCACCACACACTGCCCACCACACACACTGCCCACCACACACCTGCCCACCACACACCTGCCCACCACACACACTGCCCACCACACACACTGCCCACCACACACCCTGCCCACCACACACACTGCCCACCACACACACTGCCCACCACACACACTGCCCACCACACACACTGCCCACCACACACACTGCCCACCACACACACTGCCCACCACACAACACCTGCCCACCACACACCCTGCCCACCACACACACTGCCCACCACACACCCTGCCCACCACACACCTGCCCACCACACACCTGCCCACTACACACACTGCCCACCACACACCTGCCCACCACAAACACTGCCCACCACACACACTGCCCACCTCACACACTGCCCACCACACACACTGCCCACCACACACACTGCCCACCACACACACTGCCCACTACACACACTGCCCACCACACACACTGCCCACCACACACACTGCCCACCACACACACTGCCCACCACACACACTGCCCACCACACACACTGCCCACCACACACACTGCCCACTACACACACTGCCCACCACACACACTGCCCACTACACACACTGCCCACCACACACACTGCCCACTACACACACTGCCCACCACACACTGCCAACGCCTCAAAGAAGAATTGCCGGTTTCCATAATGGTGAAGGTCTGATGATCCAAGAAACTGTTGTTATCCTTGAATCAAAGCTGACGGCTAGGCGCTGTATGGCCCCTACTAGTTTAGTGCTTCGCTATGAAAATAATAAAACTAATAATATCGCACTATGAAGCAAGCATCTATTGTATGAAATAAAGAATACTCTCAGCGCGACGTTTCGCCCAAGACTGGGCTTCATCGAGAATTTTTTTTAAGATGGACGCCATTGTTACCCACGACTGTAAACAACACACTGGACCTACAGGACTCGAACCCCTACCAAGTCAAGCCTGTCGTTATTCCTGGAGGATGTTCCGGGGGTCAACGCCCCCTGTCCATGACAGGTTCATGTCGTTGGTTAGAGAGCTAGCATGGTAGGTTTAGAACCCACTTTCCGTAGGTTCGAACCCTGCTCATTCCATGAAAGGGAAGTTTGAAAGATAAAATATGCGCAGGTATTTATAAATCGGGTAAGAAGAGACAATAAATCTGTCCGGCCAATAATACTTAAATCAGAAAATATCAATAACAGATTTATCCAAATGTTTGGAAAAGTTCACATTGTATTGTTATGTGTAGTGAACAGTTGCATGTTGTATACTTTACTACAACTACTACAACTACTACTACTATTTCTTCTGCTTCTACTACTACTACCACAATTACTACTACTTCCACTATTACTACTACTTCCACTATTACTACTACTTCTACTACGACTTTTCCTACCATTTCTATTTCTAATTCTACTACTACTGCTGCTACTACTACTATTACGTCTGCTACCACTACTACTACTGCTACTACTATTAATTCTGCTGCTACTATTACTTCTACTAATCACTACTACTACTACTTTTACTACTGCTACTATTACTATTTCTGTTACTATTACTACTGCTACTTTTACTATTTCTGTTACTATTACTACTGCTATTATTACTCACAAATAGCCCTCACATAGGACAAAGAAACACATGACGACGTTTCGGTCTGACTTGGATCATCAACTAGCCACACTAACACAGGAAGGTAAGGGTCTAGTTAATGGTTCAAATGGGATCGAAACGTCGTCGTAAGTTCCTCTCTGTGTGCGGGTTACTTGTGTATTGTTCCAGTCACGGTATTGTGCCTTTTTTTGTGTTCATTATTATTGTTGGGAAGTGCTAAACCAGTAGGGGTTATGCAGCGCGTGGAAATATATTTGATTCCTAGAAGGGAAGGGCGCTTCATCTCCCAGGATTAAGAGACCATTCAGGCCCCAATGCTCTTAAAGAACCATATACGAGTACGGGTTCCCCACTGCTGTGGTCTGAGCACTGGTTGTATTTGAAAAATTACGAGGTGAGAAGCAAATCACATGTGAACCAGGCTGCTGTGAACCAGGCTGCTGTGAGCCAGGCTGCTGTGAGCCAGGCTGCTGTGAGCCAGGCTGCTGTGCACCAGGCTGCTGTGAACCAGGCTGCTGTGAGCCAGGTTAATGTGAGCCAGGCTGCTGTGAGCCAGGTTAATGTGAGCCAGGCTGCTGTGAGCCAGGCTGCTGTGAGCCAGGATGGTGTAAACCAGGCTGCTGTGAGCCAGGCTGCTGTGAGCCAGGCTGCTGTGAACCAGGCTGCTGTGAACCAGGCTGCTGTGAGCCAGGTAATGTGAGCCAGGCTGCTGTGAGCCAGGCTGCTGTGAGCCAGGATGGTGTAAACCAGGCTGCTGTGAGCCAGGCTGCTGTGAGCCAGGCTGCTGTGAACCAGGCTGCTGTGAGCCAGGCTGCTGTGAGCCAGGCTGCTGTGAGCCAGACTGCTGTGAGCCAGGCTGCTGTGAGCCAGGCTGCTGTGAACCAGGCTGCTGTGAGCCAGGCTGCTGTGATCCAGGCTGCTGTGAGCCAGGCTGCTGTGAACCAGGCTGCTGTGAGCCAGGCTGCTGTGAGCCAGGCTGCTGTGAGCCAGGTTGTTGTGAACCAGGCTGCCGTGAACTAGGTTGCTGTGAACCAGGCTAATGTGCGTCAGGCTACTGTGAACCAGGTTGTTGTGAACCAGGCTAATGTGCGTCAGGCTACTGTGAACCAGGTTGTTGTGAACCAGGCTGCCGTGAACCAGGTTGCTGTGAACCAGGCTAATGTGCGTCAGGCTACTGTGAACCAGGTTGTTGTGAACCAGGCTAATGTGCGTCAGGCTACTGTGAACCAGGTTGTTGTGAACCAGGCTAATGTGCGTCAGGCTACTGTGAACCAGGTTGTTGTGAAACAGGCTGCCGTGAACCAGGTTGCTGTGAACCAGGCTAATGTGCGTCAGGCTACTGTAAACCAGGTTGTTGTGAACCAGGCTGCCGTGAACCAGGCTACCGCGAACCAGGTTAATGTGAGCCAGGCTGCCGTGAGCCAGGCAAGTCATGGAACCTGGAGAAGAAAAAAGTCAAAGAAAGAGCGACACCAACACGTGAACTCACTTAGCTGGGAATTCCTGGGAATAAGAATAGCTTTTTCTCGCCTTGCTATGATATGCATTATTCTGAAGTTTCCATAAAAGTTTTTATTTTGCTCCAGTAGAAAGAAGTGAGGTGGACAGACGGTCGGTGTGACCTCAGTGTTTACCACCGCTGACCCCTGGTGCAGTATCACCAGCCATTGGTAATTAGTAAGGTTAAATGGAATTTGAAAGTTAAGGAGAACAAATGCTCAGTTAAAGGTTCTGTGGCTGTGGGGAGAGACAGCAGCGTCACAGTTGGTGTTGTTGATACAAAGTAATTACATGGGTACTCATAAAATTACCTTATGTAATACAAATGTGAACAATGTTCTTCGTTCCCTAAACATTCAGATGCCACAGCCAGTGAAGTTATGAGGTAATCAGGAAAATGTTCGATTAAAAGATGGAAAATTATAAATATCAGTTAAGTATATTATTGGAGTCAACATCAAAACACACGAAATAATATCTACGATGTCAGGTCCAAGTCGCACCAAAATGTCGTCATAAGCTCCTCTCTCCTATATTATTTGTATATTTTACCAGTCACGGTATCGTGCCTTTGTTATTTTTTTTGAAGAGAACAGTGAATAAAAAAGCTCGTTGGGGAACAAGTTTCGTTCTGAGTAAACCTTCATCAAGCTATAACTTGATAAGCCTAAACACAAAGCGAAACTGTCCCAACGATAACTTTTTCAGAAACTGGTGGAATACACAAATAACCCGCACATAGGAAAAAGAAGCCTATGGCAACTTTTTGCTCCAACTTTGACCACTGACAAGCCACACTAACACAGGTATCACCTTTTGGGGGCTAATCTAATTGCATAACAGAGCACACAAACTGTCAAACTCACGTGCAAGATGTCATGACAGTCATAATACCCAACTGTTGCCCCCACGTCATTTTGTCTCAAACTCACTATACATATTTTTGTCAAGGCGAAAAAATGTGATGGTTGGTCTCGCTTAAATATATTTTAAGACTTATTTTTATAACCCTCCCTTTACGAGACCTAAAGTGGAGTCCTAGAAACTAATTAATGTACCTGTAACTAATAAATAATTACAAAAAAATAATATACATACAATAATAAGTAATATAAATTTTAATAATAATAATAATAATAATGTGATATTAGAACTAATAATTAAAATTTACTACTACTGCTAATAATAATAATTAATAATAAAGAAATAATGAAAAATAAATAATAATAATAATAAAATTGACAAGTAATGAAATTTAAATAATAATAAAATTAACAAGTAATGAAAATTAAATAATAATAATAATAATAATAATAATAATAATAATAATAATAATAATAATAATAATACGAGCATTATACTAACATCATTACGAAACAAAAAAATAAAAGAGCAACCATCAGAATTAAATAAACACTGGCCTTAGAGCTATCTCTATTTTAACATATAAATTGCAGGCAGGAACGACTGACGGGGAGTGTGATGATATATATTTTTTGCGGCCATTATGCAAATCTAATCATATTAGGGAAGGAGAAATATATCGTTTCGCTTTGGACGTTGTATTGATCCCAATTTGTCAGGGGCTGCGCCACCGTCCGTGGTAATATATTTCGTGGGAAGATAAGAGCTATATTGGAGGGAGATTCGTGATACTTTCCCTTGTAAAAATGACCAGATATGCCAGAGGCATTTTCCTTTTAGGAAATTTTCTTATATATTTTTCCTTCAAGAAAAATTTCCTATGTATTTTCCTTTAAGGTAAATTTCCTATATATTTTCTATTAAGGAAAATTTCCTATGTATTTTTCTATTAAGGAAAATTTCCCATGTATTTTCCTTTTAAGGAAATTTTCATATGTATTTTTCCTATGGAAAATTTTCTATATATTTTCCTTTAAGGAAAATTTCATATGTATTCTTCCTTTAAGGAAATTTTCCTATGTATTTTCCTCCAAGGAAACTTTCCTAAACATTAAAGTACTTTCAGGAAGATCTCAAAGAGAGAAAGTTTTGTCTTAACTGATGTTGGTTTATGATTTATTGACACCAGAGAAGAACCAAGAACTTTGTATTAATAAATATCAGTGTATATAATGACTGCAAACAAAAATAATAAACATTATATAATATTAATAATAAGAAAAGTTCTACTTTGATACATCTGCTATTATTAAAACAATAATAAGAACAATTACTACTACTGTTAATATTACTACTGATACTATTACTAACTCACTAAACCTATTATTGACGGGAAATTTATCCTGTAATAACACTGTGTAATAACATTAATGTTATTGCTAATTTCCAGCCACACCAAGTGGATTACTCCTTCGAAATGACAAATAAAAAAATTTCCCATGTGGCTGCCTATGGTATAAAGAACAATGTACAGTATCTACAATTCCTGTCAGACTCAACAACATCTTCGGACCTTGATACAGGGCATTCTAAGTTTGTCTAACCTATAGGCATGACGTACTATCACCTTCCATTTTTCCATCGTGATGCCGCCCACCACTGCTTCGCCTCACCTGTCTATAGTATAAAAGTAGAGCATATAATGCTCTACTTTTATCAAAATTGATGGGTTCATCACATCGACTCCAGCCTTTGAAACTGATTACCTCAGCCTCCTGATTTTCCACTGGTTGGCGAAACGCTTCCACAATCAGACACCCAACACTTGCAAAAGTGAGTAGGTCCTCTGCCTGAGTACTACAGACTAGTGTTACTAGATGAAGACTCGCTATAACTCAGTACCACACAACAAAGCAACAGAGTTAGTTGCCTCTTTTTATGAAGATAAATTACACAGAATCAAACACAGGCTTTTAAGAACTGGGGTAAGACACCCGTCTCCTAAGCGCCTAATTTAAGCAGCTTTTCTACACATCATGAGACACACACAACTCATATTTAATAATAACATATACAAACAAGTTCCAGTCGCCGCCATTAGGGCTAACGAATATATAGTTGTGTCAGAGCTTTTATCCTCTGACTTTTTGAAATATCTACATGGTAAGACTCACAAAAGTGTTCCTAAGGTATATATATATATATGACACTTTTTTTCAGGTACAGACAGCACAGTACTAGCACTACATAATTACTGAAATTCAGTTCATTCCTCTCTCTCAATTCACGTTCAAGAGACGTCAGAAACAACCTGCCTTTCCTCCATAAAATTCTTCGCACAAAGGCTAATTACAAGCTTTCAAATTCTCACTGGTATTTACTCTAAACCTCCTCCCATCCTGGATCTTTAAAGGAATTTTTACTATCCTTTCACTAAGATTAAAATGCATAACCATTGAAACATTTTCAGAACCATCAATTGGAGGAAATGTGCGATTTCCTCAGAAAATGTCAGTACCCAGAAAACACACACTCCAGCAAGCCTAAGCAAAGCTAGAAACATCTCTAGACGGCAACTTCTCTAAGAAAAAAATACCAAAGGTACAGAGACATGCTAATTTTCCCTGTGCAACACTAACCTGTGCAACACTGACCTCTATAACACTGACCTCTATAACACTGACCTCTATAACACTGACCTCTATAACACTGACCTCTATAACACTGACCTCTATAACACTGACCTCTATAACACTGACCTCTATAACACTGACCTCTATAACACTGACCTCTATAACACTGACCTCTATAACACTGACCTCTATAACACTGACCTCTATAACACTGACCTCTATAACACTGACCTCTATAACACTGACCTCTATACACCTAACCTGACCTCTATAACACTGACCTCTATAACACTGACCTCTATAACACTGACCTCTATAACACTGACCTCTATAACACTGACCTCTATAACACTGACCTCTATAACACTGACCTCTATAACACTGACCTCTATAACACTGACCTCTATAACACTGACCTCTATAACACTGACCTCTATAACACTGACCTCTATAACACTGACCTCTATAACACTGACCTCTATAACACTGACCTCTATAACACTTACCTCTATAACACTGACCTCTATAACACTGACCTCTATAACACTGACCTCTATAACACTGACCTCTATAACACTGACCTCTATAACACTGACCTCTATAACACTGACCTCTATAACACTGACCTCTATAACACTGACCTCTATAACACTGACCTCTATAACACTGACCTCTATAACACTGACCTCTACACCACTAACCTCTACACCACTAACCTCTACACCACTAACCTCTACACCACTAACCTCTACACCACTAACCTCTACACCACTAACCTCTACACAACTAACCTCTGCATCACTAACCTCTGCACAACTAACCTCTGCATCACTAACCTCTGCATCACTAACCTCTGCATCACTAACCTCTGCACCACTTACCTCTACAACACGAACCTCTACAACACGAACCTCTACAACACGAACCTCTACAACACGAACCTCTACAACACGAACCTCTACAACACGAACCTCTACAACACGAACCTCTACAACACGAACCTCTACAACACGAACCTCTACAACACTAACTTCTACAACCTGTACTGCACATTAACCTTAGCTCTCAGGGAAAACTACACCAAACCAAGAGAAACTTTCCTAACCTTCAGGAGACATCTCGCCCCTCCCCCCCCCTCCCCAAGAAATAAAAAAAAAGGTGTTGCCATCACCTAACTTTCACACACAGTTTTTTCAGCACAAGTAGCAGGAGAGTAGCACCCAGGCTCCTAACTCTTAGAAACTAGTTAAAAAAAATATTTTGTTTCAATAAAAAAATGGAATGGCACTGGTGAAGTCTTTTTATTAATCAAACTTCACTGTATAACTCATAAATGTGATTCACTTTTATTTTCAGTAAAGGGGGGGAGGAGGCCCGGCAGTGTAGCCAGACGTGAGGGAGACAACAACGTAAGAAGACAGACGCATTGAGACCACTAGCATAAATACGGAAAGTGTTGGGCCGCCATAATTACTGAGAAATGTGCTGATAGCAGCAGCATTATAGAGATACGTACTGTGGTCACTAGCATAATAGAGAAACGTGCTGGGACCATCAGCGTTATGAAAATAAATACGTTGGGTCCAGCAATGAACGAAAAGTGTTCGGCACAACAGAATTTGTAATTTTTTTTTCTTAATCTCTGAGTGTAAATAAAACATTATTATTAAGTGATGTGAACAACAGTATAAATTAAAACATTATTATTAAGTGATGTGAACAACAGTATAAATTAAAACATTATTATTAAGTGATGTGAACAACAGTATAAATTATGAAAAAAATAATTAATTTCTTTTGTTTAAAAAAATGAAGACTTTGTCGGTATCTTTTATTAATCTCTCTTCACTCTTCAAAGGTATTCTAAAAGTATAAACAATATATATATATATATATATATATATATATATATATATATATATATATATATTATATATATATATATATATATATATATATATATATATATATATATATTATTATATATATATATATATATATATATATATATACATACAGGACAGTTGGATGTCCTGGCCCTAAGCGAAACAAAGCTGAAGGGGGTAGGCGAGTTTCAGTGGGGAGAAATAAATGGGATTAAGTCAGGAGTATCTGAGAGAGTTAGAGCTAAGGAAGGGGTAGCAATAATGTTGAAGGATCAGTTATGGAAGGAAAAGAGGGAATATAAATGTGTAAATTCAAAGATTATGTGGATTAAAATAAGGGTCGGATGCGAAAAGTGGGTCATAATAAGCGTGTATGCACCTGGAGAAGAGAGGAGTGTAGAGGAGAAGAGAGATTTTGGGAGATGTTAAGCGAATGTATAGGAACTTTTGAACCAAATGAGAGAGTAATTGTGGTAGGGGACCTAAATGCTAAAGTGGGAGAAACATGCAGAGATGGTGTAGTAGGTAAGTTTGGGGTGCCAGGTGTAAATGATAATGGGAGCCCTTTGATTGAACTTTGTATAGAAAGGGGTTTAGTTATAGGTAATACATATTTTAAGAAAAAGAGGATAAATAAGTATACAAGATATGATGTAGGGCGTAATGACAGTAGTTTGTTGGACTATGTATTGATAGATAAAAGACTGTTGAGTAGACTTCAGGATGTACATGTTTATAGAGGGGCTACAGATATATCAGATCACTTTTAGTTATAGCTACAGTGGGAGTAAAAGGTAGATGGGATACAAGGAAAATAGAATCAGTAAGTAAAGAGAGGTGAAGGTTTATAAACTAAAAGAGGAGGCAGTTAGGGTAAGATATAAACAACTATTGGAGGATAGATGGGCTAGTGAGAGTGTAGGCAATGGGGTCGAAAATGTATGGGGTAGATTTAAAAATGTAGTGTTAGAGTGTTCAGCAGAAGTTTGTGGTTACAGGCGAGTGGGTGCGGGAGGGAAGAGGAGCGATTGGTGGAATGATGATGTAAAGAGAGTAGTAAGGGAGAAAAAGTTAGCATATGAGAGGTTTTTACAAAGTAGAAGTGATGCAAGGAGGGAAGAGTATATGGAGAGAAAAAGAGAGGTTAAAAGAGTGGTGAAGCAATGTAAAAAGAGAGCAGATGAGAGAGTGGGTGAGATGTTATCAGCAAATTTTGTTGAAAATAAGAAAAAGTTTTGGAATGAGATTAATAAGTTGAGGAAGCCTAGAGAACAAATGGATTTGACAGTTAAAAATAGGAGAGGAGAGTTATTAAATGGAGAGTTAGAGGTATCGGGAAGATGGAGAGAATATTTTGAGGATTTGTTAAATGTTGATGAAGACAGGAAGCTGTGATTTCGTGTGTAGGGCAAGGAGGAATAACATCTTGTAGGAGTGTGGAAGAGCCAGTTGTGGGTGTAGGGAAGTTCGTGAGGCAGTGGGTAGAATGAAAGGGGTAAGGCAGCTGGGATTGATGGGATAAAGATAGAAATGTTAAAAGCAGGTGGGGATATAATTTTGGAGTGGTTGGTGCTATTATTTAATAAATGTATGGAAGAGGGTAAGGTACCTAGGGATTGGCAGAGAGCGTGTATTGTTCCTTTGTATAAAGGCAAAGGGGACAAAAGAAGTGCAAAAATTATAGGGGAATAAGTCTGTTGAGTGTACCTGGTAAAGTGTATGGTAGAGTTATATTGAAAGAATTAAGAGTAAAACAGAAAGCAGGATAGCAGATGAACAAGGGGGCTTTAGGAAAGGTAGGGGGTGTGTAGACCAAGTGTTTACAGTGAAACATATAGGTGAACAGTATTTGGATAAGGGTAAAGATGTTTTGTGGCATTTATGGATTTGGAAAAGGCGTATGATAGGGTAGATAGGGGGCAATGTGGCAGATGTTGCAGGTGTATGGAATAGGAGGAAGGTTACTGAAAGCAGTGAAGAGTTTTATGAGGATAGTGAGGCTCAGGTTAGAGTGTGTAGGAGGGAAGGGGACTATTTCCCAGTAAAAGTGGGCCTTAGACAAGGATGTGTGATGTCACCGTGGTTGTTCAATATATTTATAGATGGGGTTGTAAGAGAAGTGAATGCGAGGGTCTTGGCAAGAGGTGTTGGGCTAAAAGATAAAGAAGCAAATACAAAGTGGGAGTTGTCACAGTTGCTTTTTGCTGATGACACTGTGCTTTGGGAGATTCTGAAGAGAAGCTGCAGAGGTTGGTGGATGAATTTGGTAGGGTGTGTAAAAGAAGAAAATTGAAAGTGAATATAGGAAAGAGTAAGGTGATGAGGATAACAAAAAGAATAGGTGACGAAAAGATTGGATATCAGATTGGAGGGAGAGAGTATGGAGGAGGTGAATGTATTCAGATATTTGGGAGTGGACATGTCGGCGGATGGGTCTATGAAGGATGAGGTGAATCATAGAATTGATGAGGGGAAAAGGGTGAGTGGAGCACTTCGGAGTCTGTGGAGACAAAGAACCTTGTCCATGGAAGTAAAAGGGAATGTAGAGGTATAGTTATACCAACGCTCTTATATGGGTGTGAAGCATGGGTGATGAATGTTGCAACGAGGAGAAGGCTGGAGGCAGTGGAGATGTCATGTCTGAGGTCAATGTGTGGTGTGAATATAATGCAGAGAATTCGGAGTTTGGAAATTAGGAGGAGGTGCGGGATTACCAAAACGATTGTCCAGAAGCTGAGGAGGGGTTGTTGAGGTGGTTTGGACATGTAGAGAGAATGGAACGAGACAGAGTGACTTCGAGAGTGTATAAATCTGTAGTGGAGGAAGGCGGGGTAGGGGTCGGCCTAGGAAAGGTTGGAGGGAGGGTAAAGGAAGTTTTGTGTGCGAGGGCTTGGATTTCCAGCAAGCATGTGTGAGCGTATTTGATAGGAGTGAATGGAGGCATATGGTTTTAATACTTGACGTGCTGTTGGAGTGTGAGCAAAGTAACATTTATGAAGGGATTCAGGGAAACCGGCAGGCCGGACTTGAGTTCTGGAGATGGGAAGTACAGTGCCGGCACTCTGAAGGAGGGTGTAAATGTTGCAGTTTTATAACTGTAGTGTAAAGCACCCTTCTGGCAAGACAGTGATGGAGTGAATGATGATGAAAGTTTTCTTTTTCGGGCCACCCTGCCTTGGTGGGAATCGGCCGATGTGTTAATATAAAAAAAAATATAATATATATATATATATATATATATATATATATATATATATATATATATATATATATATATATATATATATATGTCTTGAATGCATGCATGCATTTAAGTCATCGCAAACAAGCGTTCAAACTAATACAAAATAAGCCACTAGATTAGGTTAGTGGCATATTTTGTATAGTACACACACACACACACACACACAAACAAACAGGGGTACTGACCAGAGAAGACAAACATCTGAAGCTGGTACACACCTGCTGAACGAGGGGCCCAACACGAAGGAAGGAGATATAACTTACGCTAAGGCCCTATCAGTCTACCAAGTAGGACCAAGGAGTGAAGTTGGAGAGCAGCTGGGTGCAGGTGGAGAGGGGGATAGGTCAAATGCAGAGGCACGACCATGCCACCAAGAGCTACAGAAAAAAAACAGGGAGAAAATGGCCATGTACAGACAGGAACCAGAGTGTGTTAGTGTGACTTTGTAAATGGTCCAAGTTGGACCGAAACGTCGTCGTAAGCTCCTCTCTTCTATGTGCGAGTTGTGTGTGTAGTGTCAGTGTTTATTCATGGGCTCCAGGAGAGCGAGGGAAGGACAAACACTGAAAGACGGTGGGCAGAAAGAAAGGAGAATGAGAACATCATCACAGAAATAGGTGAAGAGGACATGTCCGAGATTGTAAATTTTCAGAGAATAGGGGGGTATGTGAAGGGGAGAAAACGACCAATCAAGCTGATTCTCAGGACAGAAACAGTGCGAAACAGGATCCTCCAAGAGAAACCACGGTTGAAGGAATCGGCAGAATACAAGAGGATGTTCCTAGACCTAGACAGAACAAAAACAGAACGACAAAAGCTGAGGGAGAGGACACAAAAGCAAAAGAAGCTAGGAGGAGAGACAAGGACAGAATCAGCAGAGGACAACCAGATCAGGGCAGAGCAACAAGAGCAAGCACACACAGAAAAATCCCCAGAACCCCACAACCAATCACGCTATCCCAACACAAACCACAATCCCCCACCCAACACTCCGCTATAGAATCCTGCAGTACACAGACCCCCAAAACACATTGTTGGAGAGGAAACTGAAGGTATGGTACACCAACGCTGACGGCATAACAAATAAGTGGGAGGAGTGGCACTAACGGACACCATAGCTCTCACAGTCACCAAGCTTACAGGTATGATAACAGATGCCATCTTTCCAATGGGATATCAAATCCTGAGGAAAGACAGAGGGAACAGAGGGGGTGGAGAAGTGGCACTGCTGATCAAAAACCGATGGGATTTTGATGAGCTGGAAAGAGGAGACAGAGGAGAAGCAAGAGATTACATAGTAGGAACGCTTCAGTCTGGAGGTCCCAAGGTGGTAATTGCAGTGATGTATAACCCACCACAGAACAGCAGGAGGCCAATGCAAGAGTATTTTGAGAGTAGTAGAGCGATGGTTGACACACTGGCTGAAGTGGCCAGAAGGGTTCATGCGAGCAGGGCGAAGCTACTGATCAGGGGTGACTTCAACCA